>VZRE01001889.1:12701-70259 GCA_013396775.1 Cephalopterus ornatus
CCCCGGGCTCGGCGCGGGGATTGCGGCCCGCCAGCCCATTAAAAACAGCTAAAAGCAGCAGCTGCAGTAAAAGCTGCCGGCAGAATTTATTCTGCTCCCTTGACGGAAGGGATGCAGCCTGTCCTCAGCGGGCGACGCCCCCGTGACAGTGCTGCGTGAGGACAGGGCTGCCGTCAGCTGATGCGTTTTCCATTTCCTGTGTGTCACCTTTTCCAGCAGCGGCATATTCCCGTTAGCCGCATGGAAAGTTCCATCTTCAGGACACCCTCCTTCACCATGCTCATCGTTCCCTCTCTCAGGCCGATTTTGCCATTCCTCAGCCAGCAAACCGAAGGCGGTGGTGAATTATCCAGTTCTGAGAAAACCCCTGGGGAGATTTCAGGCTGAATGTTCAGGTCTTTACAGTCTTTACAGTCCCTACAGTTTAAACATCCAGACTCCTTGGAAAAACAACAATAAACACCTACCTTCCTACTCCTGCTTTGCAGCATCCCTTTGTAAATTTGGTCAATATAACCCTAAATTTAATGGCAGCAGATATTAGAAACTGAATGGAGCTCCTGGACTCACAGGGAGGACATGGTGAGAAGCATGAACCAGAATGGGCAAGAAGGTTTCTTTCCCCTGGTATCACCTATAAAAAAAGGCTCTGCTGGGGCTTTGGGCAGGCAGAGTCGGCTGGGTTTGTGAAGAGACTGGGGATGCAGGATCAGGCTCTTTGTTGAGATGGTTCCCAGCCCGTCAGCTGAATTTGCTGATGCAAATCCCCCTACAGAGCTGATCCACTCTGTTGTTGCTTCACTAACGAGTGGTTCAGGAAACACCATAGTGGGGCATGCTTTCCAGTGGGATTTTGAGCCATGGTGGGTGGAATGGGGCAGCCATCCATGTGGCATCTTCTGGTAGGATATGTCAACGGAGATTCTGAGGCTCCAGCTTTCAACAGAAGGATGTTCCCGATCTTGTGTTCATCAGTGTTGTATTGTGTTGTGTGACACATGATGGGCTTTTGGGCATCTGCCTGACCAGACCTCCTCCTGAACTTGGCAAGATAAGAACATATTCCCTTCTCCATGCGTGGGGAAACGGTCTTGTTGCAAATTACCTTCCTGAAGGGGTCCTTTTTTACTGAACTTCCCTTGTGTCTAGAGTGTGCATCACTGCCATCAGCTGCAGCAGTGGCTCTCAGGCAGCGTGTGGAGCTGGAGGACTAGAGCTCCAGGTAGGAGTGCAGGGAGGTTGGGTGGGGCTTTCCCAGCAAATACAGCCTGGTTAGTCAGTGCTAAAAAATCATGGCAGCTGTTGGAAACTCATTGCGTGCCAGGGTATAAATTCCTTTTAAGTAAGTGTAAAGCATGAAAAACACACAAAGAATGAAAGGCACCCAAATGTCAATATTATCTACTGTGTATATAGCTAGTGAATAGTGTTCTCCAAACAAGGCAGCCCATGGTGACTTTCTGTTTCTCACATTGTGTGTGTTCATCTTTGGTTTGTATCCTGTGTCATTTTCACTTCATTCATTAAGCTCTTATATGTTTCAATGCTGTCAGCTTCACTTCAAGGGCTACTGTGCTGAGTTTGGTCCACTAGCACTAAAACTACATGGCTACTAGAATTTTTGGACGTGTGAGCCATAATCAAAGTGCTTTTTTTAGCCTTTTCTGCCATCTAGTGCCCATCCGCGCTCATGCATTTAGGCTCAGGACATCATGGGTCTCAATTCTGTACTCTAAACTGAGCCTA
The DNA here is from genome assembly GCA_013396775.1 of Cephalopterus ornatus. Lineage (NCBI taxonomy): Eukaryota > Metazoa > Chordata > Aves > Passeriformes > Cotingidae > Cephalopterus > Cephalopterus ornatus. Next base: position 14,448 of record VZRE01001889.1, read on the forward strand.
GAGGCCATAGTCACAAGCCAGGGGAAGGGACCTGGGTTTCAGAAGCAGCTCTGAGCTCTCACTGGGTACAGGGATAGAATGTGGTTTCCAAAAATTTTGGCTACAAGGATTTGTGTTTTCAAACTCACTCTTTTTTTTTTTTTTTTCCCCCTACCAGCTCCGCCATAGATTTAATCAAATACTGTAATTTGTAAGCCTTACAATTAAAGTTGGATTGGTTCTTATGTGATATACTTAAAATGTGAGCCCACTCCAAGGGGGATGTAACAGATCAACAAAAGGGTTAAAATGACTTGTCTGAATAGTGCGCTACTTGGGGCTTCTGGACTTGCACTTTGCTCTAAGTCAAGAACTCCTCTTCCTTGTCAACAACAAGTGGAGGTGGCAAAACAAAGGTTTTATGCAGTAATGTCACCTGTAAGTTTTATTTGCCTGCCCTGGCAAAAGAACAACCAAGCAAAAACAGTAACAAGAGAATTGTGATGTTTTCCCCAACACATTCACACACGGTCCTTTTGTCTCTGCTCACACTGAGCTGCAGGCCCATCTACCTTTCCATAGTGGTCTAGACTACCTTGATGTTTGATGACTGAGGGTATTGACAACTTTCTGAAGCTTGTTCTTGCACATGGAATATGGAAAGAGGGGAATAAATTCTGCAGTGTAACCCTAGCCCCTCCTGCCAGGCTGTCCAGGGGTGCTTTTTCTCTCATCAGGCTGCAACAAATATCTCTTCTAATGACTCTCCTACTTTAGCATGGATCAAGAAAAACCAGGCATGCCTTGCAAAACCAGGAGCATTTATGTCTGCTTTAGGGGGAGTGGGACAAGAATAATGAAGTTCTGTTATGCTCTCCACTGAAGTCCTTACTGTTTTTCCTTCCACCCTTCTTGTGGTAGGTGCCCTCTCTTCAAGATGAGAAATAACCTAGTAGGTGGCCTATAGGTGCCAAAACATATCCAATTTGTCCGTTTGACTCTGTGCATGTCCCAGAGCCCAGGCCTGTATGTCTTCCTCATCCAGTCATCTACCAGCACACACACTTCAGATATTCGCCTGCTCTGGCGATCATACTACCCCTTTTGGGGCGTGCTTCTCCACCCCTCACTCCTCCATTTCTCCTTGTTTCATTTGCTTTGTATCAGGCCCAGCAGTACTGCCAGGACTAGTGCAATGCTCTGTGAAGGTGTGAGGCAGATTAATATGGCAAAGTACAACACTGACTAAGGTGTGAAAGGGTTAGCCATGTATGCCATGTGGGATAGTACAGAAGCAACTCTTTGTTAAGCATACAACTACTAGCAACATAATCAATCATCGATACATCTCATTGTGCTCTCACAACGTTCCTGGGGGGGATTTACAAGCTGTTCTCCCCCTCCACCAAAGCAGGCAGGCTGGAGGTAAAGCTACCCCAGCTGGAGGAAACCAGTAGGAACCTAGTAGCTTGGTCTAGTGCAATGGAGTCTATGGATATTGTCCAATATTTCCTGTTGGGCAGAAAGGAGAGACTGGGACATTACTAAATATAAATAGCATGGCGCTCTGTCACATTAAATACTTTACATGTTCACACCCTTGGCTGTACACAGCATGCAGGATGTTGGGGGCTTTTTTATTTTCCCCATGACTGTGCTTTCCTGAAGTGAAACCGTGTACCTTGCTTTTGTAGAGCTGAGAGTCCTGATGCACATGGTTACAGATCACACATACTGGATAAAGAGGGAATATTATACATAGTGGGAAAGAGGAATATTATACATAAATGTAAAAGCAGGGTATAGTGGAATTGCCTAATGCCTCCCATAGTCAGCTGAGTTGCAGTCTGGCAGGAAAAGCTTATGGAGGCAAGGCAGCATGCAGATTTCTGCTTAAGCCCCACCAGAGGCGATCTTCACTTGTCCTTCTGAGATGTCCTGGTTTCAATAAAGCAAATGCAAATTCAGTCCAAGGCTCCCCAGATACAGTCCTTCCTCTGGAGGCACATGTGTTACCCTGCTGGTGCTAACAGTAAGGTGTGGTGGGGCTGTGTCACAGGGGTGTGTCTTTGTTGTCTTTCCCATTCAGAAGCAAGAGGTGAGCAAGTTCCTCTTGGGGACTGGTGTGCTTTTCACAATCTTCTTTTGTTAGGAATGTATCGTGTTCTCTGTGACAGAGCCACCTCCAGTGCCTATAAAATTTCGGGAGTTAGCCGATTGCAGGGAAGGCTCTGCCTCAGGGCTTGGTACCTCTTCTTTGTTGTCTCCTGCCACTGACTCCTGCGAGCTGGTCTCTGGGCTGGAAGCTGCCTGGAAGCCGGACTCAGCGCCAAGGGGCTCGTTGATCTGCAGGGGAAGCAGGGCCCGGTGCCGCATCAGGCTGTCGTCACTGTTCTGGGCCTCCAGCGAGTTCCTGCGCTTGGCATTCCTGTTGGCCATGGCATTCTTCTGTGGCTCCTCGAAGCTCAGTGACAGGGTGACTGTGCCACTCCCGAAGCTGACTTTTTGCTTGCACCCACGCTGCTGCTGGCGCTGCCGCTCAGCAGAGGCTGGTAGAGGAAAAGGATCCTCATGGTTGCTCTTGCTGCTGATGGAGGAGGAAGGGGTGGAACCAGTGGAGCCCCCCAGGCTGTTGGAGCGCTTGCGGGACACGTTGCTTCGTCTCAGCGTGGCCCTGGCAGCCACTTTGAAAGCGTGGGCAGCTGTGCTGCAGCGCACCTCCTCGATTGTGTTGCGGGAGGGCTTGAAGAGGATGATGTAGACTTTGTTGAAGAAGATGCAGGCCAGGAGCCCAAAGCTGGCAGCCAGTATTGCAATCACCTCCACAGCAGAGACAAACTTGCCGTATGTGCTGGCGTAAGCAGGGATGAAGGAAATCCACACAATGAAGAATATCAGCATGCTGAAGGTGATGAACTTGGCCTCGTTAAAATTCTCAGGCAGCTTTCGAGACTTGAAGGCGAAGAAGAAACAGATGGCTGCCAGTAGGCAGGTGTAGCCAATGAGGAAGCCGAGGGCCATCAGGGAGCCTTCATGGCAGGTAATGAAGATGATCTCATCCTCCAATTCATGGTTTCGGTAACTGGATGGTGGGGCTGTGTAGAGCCAAATCACACAGATGACAATCTGCACAAATGTGCACAAGAAGACCAGGAGGAACTGGAGGTTGAGGCCCCACCACTTTCGGTGAAGGCTCGTGGGAATCTTTGCCTCGAAGACGAGTAGGACACGGTTGGTTTTCACCAGGATGCAAGAGATGCAGAGGACAAAGCTGATGCCAAAAGCTGGCTGCCGCAAACGGCAAGTCCAGTTCTGGGGCTCGCCAATGAAGAACAATGAGCTGGAGAAGCAGCAGAGCAAGGAAAAGAGGAGGAGGTAGGAGAGCTCCCGGTTTGTGGCCTTGACAATGGGTGTGTTGCGAAATTTGGTGAAGACTCCCAGGACAAAAGAAGTCAGGAAAATTCCCAGGACAGCAAAGAGAGTCAGGGCAATCCCAAAGGGCTCAGTCCAGGCCAGAAACTCTATCTGCTTAGGGATGCAGGATGTGTGGTTCTCATTGGACCAGTAATCCTCAGGGCACTTGTCGCAGGCACTTGCATCTGGAAAAGAAGTGACAAGAGGAAAGGTTTGTCAGAATGAGAGGCTGAAATGTGGGATGACATATATGGCAGCTATGCACCAGCCTTCGTCTTGAATACATGAGGTCTTCCACTCATGGCTGCAGATCCTCAGAATCCTATGTTGGTGTCTCAGAGTGTTTAACAGTGAAACAACCAACCTCCCACGGGCTATACAGCAAAACACAAAGCACGCTTAGTTCCAGCTCAAAAAAAGTCCTGCCCCGGCGCTCATGCTTTTGTAATCTATTTCCTGGCAAAACTTTGCAAACTTTGATTACTATCAGCTGTTACACAGGCTCTGTTCCTCCCTCTTCCTTGTTCCTTCATTTTTATCATCTACTTCTGTCTGTCTTCATACCTCTCACTGTTTTATCATAATTTCAACATCCTGCCTTTCTCTATTACAGAGAAAATTAAAAACGTGCTTGCCTCCATAAATGCTTTGAGAACCTATTTCATATTCCACGGAGGCAAGTCTTAGTGTTTAAACTGCTTTTCCCTGAAGGCAGGCAATGCCCTTGATTCCCAGCACACTCTCATTTCACACTGGAATATCAGGGAAAGATATGTCTTAATGATATTGCTCTCCCCACACCTAGAAAATGTCCTAGAAAATGCCAGTGGTTGGCATGATCAAAAGGCAAGGACCTGCTGCTTCTGCTCTTCTTCTTTGACCCAAATTGTTCTTGTGCTGCAGCAGGGAGGGTCATGACCCCTTTGATGGCAGTGGAAAGGGGTTGAGAGCAGAGAGCTGGAGGTCTCAATTTACCTCCTCCTTTGGGATCCCAGCACGATAGCAAGGGGCTGCATTGAGTTCTGGGAACAAATATTCAGAAACTCCTTTAGCAGCAACCTCTCTCTGAGCTTTGCACCTGAACAGACACAGACTCTGACCACAGCTTCCAGAGAAGAGATTAATGCTAATGAGAAAGCCAGAAATGTCCAGCTAATGAGGGCAGAGGTTTTCAAGCACTCTTATTCTTGAGGCATGGTTGGAGGGAGCCTCCATGACCCGATTTGATACTGCTTTCCTAAGGACTCTTTGCCTCCCCTAAGCTGTTCATGTGAAAAACTGGCACTAGATGCAAAAGCTCAGTCAGAAGCTCTCATCACTACGCCGTTTCATTTACATCCATTCAGCCAATAACTTTTATTATCCTTGTGCCTTTTATTCTGGAAGCCTATTGCAAACAGCAGGCAAGGCAGAGCGAACTTCGCATAACGGGGAATTCAGCTGCCTCTATCCCCCTAGTAGGGGCAGCTATCAGCAGTGCATCCCAAAGATGTGCTTTCATTGCTGTCTTGTGGTGGCTTAGCGACCGTGAAGGGAGTAAACCAGATCTCACTCCTACCCTAACGCTGCGCATTCCTGCCACCTCCTTTGTGTAAGCTCTAGAGGGCATACAGCTTCTTGTTCTAGCTGGAAACAGCCTGCCAAGAGTTTGTTTTCAGGAAGACCAGACACCTGATCTAACTCGCTCTATGGTCGCAGGAGTACCAGGAGGACCAGCACTGCTCCCAGAAACACGGTGGGGGCAAACAGCTGGGAGAGGGCAGATCGCTTCTTCTGGTAGCACTGCTGTCTCAGCTGTATGAGACTGGTTGTAAAACTCTCTCTATGCCTATAAAACTGGCAAGCACAGCAAATAAAGACCATTACTGTCTGTGGAAATTGCAGCAGGAAACTATGGAGTCAGAAGGCAGTCGCCCTCTCAGCCCCATAAATTTCACCAGAGCTAGCTCCCAAAATCATGTGGAAAGACACCAAAATACCCCTATTACACATGACCAGAATTGCTTCTATTTAATCTGAAAGTGCTGCTTTTGGGTAGTACTATATGTTCATGCTAAAAAATTATCATTCCTGTCTGATAGGACACAAATTATATTCTCTCAATGAACACTTGTTCAGTTTTGTGGTGTTTGCTGGGACCAGTGCACACGAGAGGGTGTGAGGAAATCCTGAGTGGTCTGCAGTGTGGAGGGGACTGCTGTTCTGAAAGAATTTACCTGTCTTCATTACTCTGGGGGTGCCCAACACTGAGGGAGCACTAATTGTGCTGGAAATTCAAAATTTTTTAACCATTTATAAAACTGAGGTTACCTTTTCCCTTCACTGCAGAACCTGAGTGGCTTGATCCAAGCTCCCAGTGAAACCGGCAAAAGAGATGTCCACAGGTGTGATCAACAGAAGCTGTGGCTGGTGACTACATAAAGGGAAATACTCCTCTCTGCTTGTGAAGTCAGGGATGTGATGGATTTTACTTTGTAAAGCATGAAATAAAACCCTGACAACATGAGGAAAAGATGGAGGCAGACAGACAACTACAGAATTTAGGTTTAGGTTTGGGAATTTCTCCTTCCTACAGGTTTTTGGAAGAACAAAACCTACTGCTACAGTGTAATGGAGTTTGCTTATGGCTGAAAGCTTGTACCTGAGAGGCTTCCTATTTGCAAGTTGTTTTTCAAGTTCTCTGCCTTAATTTTCCTAATGCAGAGCATTAGGGACAAGCAGGCTTAGCAGAAGACAGCACCTGAGGACCACTGGACTCAAGCCCTCTAAGCTGGCCAGAAGTCCCTCCAGACTTAAAGCCTCCTGGCAAGGCACCTGCCAGGTCAGCACTGCAGGGAAGCGATTTCAGCACAGCTGTGGGGGGGATGATACCCAGAGGGCTCACGCTGTCCTCTGCAACCCCCAAAGCAGCTCTGTGGGCATTACCTGTTTCATCACTGTACTCCCCATCCGGGCAGTCCACGCACTCGAAGCAGCAGGTGGGCTCTCCCTCAATAATTCCCTTCCTTGTGCCCGGCAGGCAGTCCCTGCTGCAGTTAGAGAAAGGCACCTGCAAGGAAAAAGAGCCCAAACAGGTTAAATGGGGGCAATGCCCCACACACAGTCTTTCTATGCAAGAACCTTAGGCTTCCTCCAAGGGTGTTATTGCTTGACTGGTGTGCTGGATGTAGAGTCTCAAATGCTCACCTCTCCCTGCCCCCAGAACAGACACCTTTTGCGTAACAGTCCTTCCCCAATCCACTGCAGTGAGGTTTCTCTGAGAGAACACATAAGGGGATGATAGGGAAGATCATCAGATCTTTGTAATCTCTACTGTGTTGTGGGCATTGCAAACTGGTATGTGACCATGACAGACATACCAGAAAACAGTCATCAGATGGCTAAAAGACAATTGATCTCTACGAGCAGGAATTTGAGTCAGATGGAAATGAGGAACTCTGACTACTGATCCCCAATTCCATATATTGCATTTTATCTGATAATAATGTATAGGAATTAAAACAGTTTTTTGAAATCCACTTCCTCCTGTTCTCCTGGAGACCCTCTCCAACCCAGAAACAAAAAAACAAAAAAGGTAAATTAACTAAACAAGAGGAGTTTTCATATGAAAGAAAAGCAAAAAAAAAAAGGCCCTGTTTTAAGAACTGAGCATCTGAAGATGCAAATCAGCAGCTATATACAGATCCAAAGTCTTCTGCTGCTACAAATGATGAGCCGTGTCACCTTCTGGCTATACATTTATGCTGTATGTGAGCCCACCTGGGCATGGTCATGTCCTGGCAGCAAGTGGGCACACTCACTGCATGCCTAAAATACACTGCCACAAGGAGTTCAGCATAATAAATGGAAGCCTGGCCATTTTTCACACAGAAGCATGACCTGAGGTTGAGTTCACCTTTTCCCAACTAAATTAAGGAGAGAGAGTTGACACAGGACATGGCTATCTCAGCTCAGGGGAGTGAAACCCACAATTTCCACTGGTAGCAAAATAACATGATCTGTACATGCCTAAAGGCTGTTCTATGTGGAAGCCTCCACTCAGCTTTTAGGAAGTTTGCTGCTAGTTTATACACATTCCTTGAGACAGTATTTCAGCAGGTAGTGCATCTGTCAAGAGGACTTCATTAGTCTAGGCTGGCAGTGGTGATTTTGAACATGCCTGAATCAAAGGCCTGACTGAAGTCACGCACTGCTTCCCCGTTATCTACTAAGTTGATTGAGCTTGCAAGGAGGAAAATTAAATTGGTTTGACATGATTTTATCTTGACAAATACATGTTGGCTTGTTCTTATCAGTTTATTATCCTCTAAGTGTTTATAAACTGTTTAATTTTTTTTATCAAGCCTTTTAGGTTACTGAAGCTCAGCTCAATTGTGTAATTCCGTTGGCTCTCTTAAATCTGCTTTAAAAACAGATATTACGATTACTTTCCTCTAATCCTTTGAGACATCACCCATCCTCCACATTTCTCAAAGATGAATTGCTAGTACTTTTGTGATTGCTTTGGCTGCATTCTTAAGCATTCTGTGGAGTATTTCATCAAGTTCTGCCAAAATGAATCTATCTATCTTGCCTACTCTTTAACCTGTTCTTTTGCAAGTCTGACCAATGGTGAAGTTCCTGCGTTAAAATTACCTACATTTAATCTTTTTTGAGGATGACAAGAGGCACAGAAGCTTCAGTGAGTGAAGTACTGGCTACTGCCTCTGAGCAGAGCCTTTCATCTGGAAGAAACTGAAAATCTACAAACTGAAAAAAAGGCTGCAGCAAACATAGAAATCACAAACCCCTCTGATGCACAAAATTTACCTGCCCTGGCATTACACTCAGCACCACTTGTCACATTTTTAACAGTTCACGACAAAGAATGAATATAAATATTGCACTTTTGGAGAAATTTAAACCAAGAGAACACAATTACTCAGTTTAAGTAAAATATGATAAAATCCTAACTGTTGGGAAAAGTGTAAGTTGCATTTGCAACAATCAGAAGGAGGGGTTAGAATATCAGGGGTTTTAAAATTCCACTTATAGTTTGTGCTCAGAGACTCCAGCTGGGCTTAGAAAAGCCTGATCTCAGTATTTCTGTGACAGTACACTCTGCTCAATCCATGCCTCCTGGAGAGTTCATGGATTTGATCCAGAAGTGAAGCTGGGGTACCTGGAGTAAAAGTAAGGCTTAAATGATGGTGTAAGTGTATTAGGCAAGTGTAGCTAAAATGCAGAAGCATTTACCTGATCTGGCAGCCAATGTGAATAATCACCTGGAAGTGAATTGCCTTGTTCATTAATCAGGTGCTGATTTAAACACATCTAACTAAACATTGCAGCAGGGCCTGGCAATGACATTTCTGAACTAATGCTCCACTCCCTGTGTCCACTCCAGCACCAAAAACCTGCTCAGTATCCTCTCTGGGAGTCAGGGTTTCTGCCTAGGCTGGAGTGGGCTGCTGCCAGCTGTGACAGCAGCTCACCTGGCTCTTTTCTGGAGATCTCTGCACCATGTTTCCATCATGTGAGTAAGACACAGCCTGGCTGCTAGTGACAACAGTTATGCTGAAAAGATCTAACAGATGCAAGAAAGTGGAGAAGGATTAAGCCCTGACTAAAGTCAATCACTGCATCTTTAGATCTCTACTTCTGAGACTGCAGAAGCACCTTAAGGTAGATTACAAAAAAAGGCAGCAGGCGCTGGTGTCTCCCACTATCTGAGCATCAGGTTAACCCGGACAGATTGACAGGGCTTGTTCTGTTTGGTTTGCAAGGCAAAGGTGTGAGGAAGGCTCTGTGATTTGGTGGGTGAAGCCAGCGGAAGGAGTTATGAATGTAAGCAGGAGCAAGAAGAGATGAAAGGAATGGCTGTTTTCAGCAATGAAACTACTAAGCTCAGGAAAACTTGACTTAAGCAACAACCAGACTGGGGTAATAATTTCTATTGAAACAGCACTGCAAAATTCCACTCTATCTACTTGGGCCAGGAAAAAAAGACATTATTTAAATCATTAATACACAGGCTCTAAAATGTAGAGGAGGAGAGGAACAGCTGCCCATTATTTCCAGAAGTGTATTAACAAGGATGTAAAAGACTATGGCAGAGCCCATATATACAGTAAGATGAATAGATCTTTTAATGAGACACGGAGCCATAATATGAGGAGTGTGCAGGGTTAGTTCAAATTTCAGCTTGTGGAAACTTAGGAAGCATTGCTGGGAGGATTTAAGCACTTACCTCCTTAGATAATCCACCCCACAGGATCTTGTTTTCATTGATAAAGAGCCTCTCCCCTTTCTTGGCATAAACGTTGTAGTGCCCAACCTCTTCAAAGACGACTGAGCCATCCTCCGGAGAGAGATGCCAATTGATTATTGAGTAATTTCCTACCAGGTCCCCAAACTCATCAAAATCCACTTGCTCCCCCATGTTATTGGTGAAATTTAAGTGTCGCAGATGCTTGAGAACCTAGAGAGAAACAGAGAGACACTGACTGCCTGTGTGTTACAACCCCACAACATAACATATCTACTGTGGGGCAGAATTGGGAACAATCACTTTACTACAGCCCTGAATCTCTTAGGAATCATTTAATCACAGCAGTAGGAGGCTTTCCCTCATAGACATCACATGCACACAGAGAGCCTGTACAAACCTTGTAGACAGCACAAGGTATCATGACCCTCAGGGAGGTCATCAACTCACCTGTAATACTTCCTGATGCTACCCCAACATCCATTTAGCATTCTTCTTCAGTCCCTTTGAGCCACCTCTGCAAGCCCATAGCTTTTTGTGAGGGGCAGAGAAATGGCAGCAGCCTTTGACGTGTTCCAGTTCCCATGCATCCCTCTCATCCTGCTGTTGCAAACACTCCACATAAATGCTCCCACTTGGCATCTCTTGTTTCTGAATGATCAATCACTCAGAAACAGGAATGCTTGAAAAACAACTCAAACTTGACTTTTGATTGAAAAACCTCAAGCCAAATGCACTTCAGTAAAAAAACCCCAAGAAATCAAGCTCATTCTCCACATGACAGGCCTGGAGAATTCATACTACTTTTTTTTTTGGCTAATGTCTCCAGGTTGTGTAGTTTCAAGTAATCACGTTCTGCCTGTCCCCAGGAGTACACTCCTGTAATTTTCACCTCATGCTTTAAACTGTCATATAGAATCATAGGATCATTAAGCTTGGAAAATACCACTAAAATCATCAAGTTCAACTGTTACCACAGCACTACGCTGTTCACCACTAAACCATATACCCAAGTGCCTCATCCACACATTTTTGGAACTCTTCCAAGGGATGGTGATGGACACCTTATTCCAATGCCTCACCACCCTTTCAGTGAAGAAATTTTTCATAATATTCAATCTAAACCTGCCCTGGCACAACCTGAGGCCATTTACTCTCATCCTGTTACTTGTTACCTGGGAGAAAAGCCCAATCCCCTCCTTGCCACAACATCCTTTCATTCAGTTGTAGAGAGCGTGAAGGTCTCCCTGAGCCTCCTTTTCTTCAGTCTACATACCCCCAGCTTGCTCAGCTGTGCCTCATAAGACTTGTGTTCTAGACCCTTCCCCAGCTCCATTGCCCTCCTCTGGACTTGCTCCAACACCTCAATGTCTTTTTTGTAGTGAGGGGTCCAAAACTGAACAGAGGATTCAAGGTGTGGCCTCACTGGTGCTGAGTACTATCACTGCCTTGGTCCTGCTGGCCACACTATTTCTGATACAGACCAGGATGCCATTGGCCTTCTTGGCCACCTGGGCACACGGCTGGCTCATGTTCAGCAGGCTGTCAACCAGTATGCTGTGGACAAAATCAGTTAATCCCAGGGACAACTGCAGTTGCAAAATTCAGGATCTAGATAACCTGACAGGCAAACCTAAGAAACTGCAGTATGAAAGAAAGCCTGTGCTGGCAACTGTGATACAATTCATCCACATCATATTTTTCTTCAAAAGTTAGTTGCTGCTTTGTGTGCTTTTCAGATTTGTACCCACAGCCCCCCTCATTTTTTGGATATTCTCTTTTATTTTCTCTGTAGGGGTGGTCTATAGAAAGATGAGGTGATTCTGGGGGCACTTGGCTCTCAGCTGCTTCTAGACCACTGCGGTGTAGTTGCTGCTGTGGTTCTACTGACTGCAGCAGCTTATAAGCCCACTCCCCTCTCTTTCATCTGCAAATGCCCAAACTTCAATTCTGGAAGGCAAAATGTAAGAAAAACCAAAATTAAATCAATTTGTCTGGGCATGCAGAGCTGTCTTCACTGCACAGACATAGAACAGATAATACTGATTTGGTGAATCCTTTTCACCTGGAAACACAGGAACGGGGGAACTGAATCACTTCATTAATTCCTGTCAGTTTTGCTAAATTGTCTCATTTTTCTCTGTTTCCTTTTGGGATCCTCCGATCTCAAGCTAAAATACCCAGAGCTACAGAGATATCCTCCTCTAATTGTCTCTGTTAATACCAGCCTGAGAGAGTCTGGAAATATCATGGCAGTATTACATAGGATGTGGCTGGAAATACCTTTTCAGCTTGTATGATGTTGATGGAAGGATATCAAAATATTGCCACAGCATTCAGTTTTTGAATAATGGGAGAGACAGTGAAGGCAGTATTTTTTTCTGTCTTCTTATTCCCACTGGCCCTCCTCTACTGACCAGCTCACCTGTAAGGAGTGTAGCTGGAATGATCTCACCGAAGAGCCAGGAGCTGTCCCTCTGATGGACAGAGCAAAAGAATGTGCTCTGCACTGGCACCTTGCTTGGAAGAGCTGGGCCACCGCCTGCCCTGGGGAAGGAAACAGGACACCGCTCCCCTCTCTTTCCCCTCATTCCTGAGCAGTACCCAGGAAGATGCTACTTGCCCAGCTCCATCAGGGAACAGTGAGAACAGAGCAGAGGCAGCTCTGAGGTCAGAGTGGGTGACGGAGTTTGTAGATCCACAGTACTGTCTTTTACTACATCATCTCACTTTGGCCTCATCTGCACTGGCGCTGCAATCTTGAACATGTTATCAGGAACCTTGTCCATCAGCAGTGTAGGTACCAAGCAGGGAAGCTGCATTCCTAGCACCTTCCGCAGCTGCAGTTGTCAGTTGGGTCATTACATTGAGCCAAATGCCATGTTTCTCCTCGCTCCAACTCAGCATTGCACTCTCATGCAGCACTGTAGCACCCTGCTGAGCGACACCAGGATATCCAGACTGGATATCACTGCTGGGTTGACTGCTACGTGTCTAGACGGGAAGGATGTGCAGACCTTGCCCTTCTTTTGTTACAGTTGCTACACACAAGGAGACCGTCTTGCAAAAACCATGTTGAAGATTCTTCTGTTCAAGTCCTGCCTCTCTTGGCCAGCTGCAGCAGCAGGAGGCTCGCTGGTTTTGTGGTCAGCAGGATGAATGGTGGAGAAACTTCTGGATTTCCTGGATGCATTTGTTTGTTTGTTTAATTTCATAACATTCATCTCAATTAGTCTGTTTCCTTGCCTTACCTCCTGTCATTAGGATTAGTTTAGGATGTTTCCCTTGGTCCCACACACAGATACACACACAAACACACACACTATATCTGAGGATTCAGGTTATAAAACCATCTCATGTATGACCTGATATGTGTATCTGACAGTTAATATTAATTTAAAAACACTGATCTGCAATTAACAATGTTGTCTTTCCCCAGGCACAGTACAGCAGCTTCAGCTCTGCAGCTGTAGCTGGGGAGCAGGAGAGCCCAGGTGTATCAGTTCATGCAGGAAAGACACGTGCCCTGATTAAAATCCCAAATGGAGGGGCAACAGGAACAACAGAAGTAACAAAGCCTGCAAATACCAAAGTTTGCTTTCAGGTCTAAATTTCTGAAGGGCAGCTTATGACATGGTAACAGAACAACTACCAGAACATGTTCCTCTTTTAGACAGCAAGAAAATCTCAGAATGATATCTGTATATTGCACAGGTTTTGCTCTCTACAGGCTGAGAATACGGTTTAAACAGGCAAGGAATATATAAGCACTAAACTTTGAAAGAGGAAGTTGTAGACTGAATAATTGCAGCATTGTTTTACAGTCACCAGTCTATCAAAGATTAGCTAAAGGCTTAATAGTTAAAAATGTGTCACTGTGTTTTGTAACTAAAGGTAGAAACATAAATAACCAGGACTCAACCCGCAAAGACTTAAAAGACCCTGCTTCAGCCAGGGCAAGTGCATGTGTCAGGGTTATGTGTATCACATCCTGGAAACAAGAGTTTATGAAAGAAGTGTTGACCTTGCTGGCTTGGATACACTGACAGCAGCTGGTGGAAGCCTGTGGGGAGTGCAAGCTGCTGTCTTCAGATGTCTCTTTCTGTAATTTTTCATTCTTTTTTCCCCTTCTGTCACAGGCTTCATATTGAGTTGCAATGCCTTTTAATGAAAACACCTATTGTCAGAAAGGAGTTGCAAGATGCCCTCTATCTCACCCTTCCATTATTCCTGCGTAGGCCATTCCCAGCCTTGTAGCGTCCCATGTTTTATCCAGGCTACATATTCTGGGTCCTGTAGTTTTCACTCTCTTAGGACGATCATAAAACCAGAACATAAATACAGCTGTGTTAGTCAGGCTGGCAGCACATCTATCCAGGACCTGTTTCTGACTGTGGCCAACAGCAAATGCCTACACAGGAGCAGAAGGGAATGTAATACTGCCCCTGAACACTTTCACACATTTCACAGCTCAGTGACTTCCTTGGCCAGAGGTCTTTGTACTCAATAACCTTTGGGTGAATTTTTCTTCCACGACGTTGCACATTTGTGTTCTGTGCAAACTTTTCACCTCTACAGTCTCCCACAGCATGGAGATCTACATTCTATGAGAAAAGCACCAAAACACCTCTTCATCCCCATTGGAACGGAGCAGGTACTAATCTCTTTTGATGACCTTTTTGATGACAAAGAACTGTCAATTTGCTAGTTATCTTTTCTACACCTCTCAGAATTTTACAAACCTTTGTCAGATCTCTCTTCAGCCACCTCTTTCTCAGGCTGATGAGCGCTATCTGATGTTGCCACATCTTGTACAGAAGCTGTTCCATTGACCCTTCTTCGAACTTTCCTAGTCTCCTTCATCAGTTTTGAGACTTGCACATGATACTGAAGTGAGATGCATGAAAGGGATAATTAAGTGATCCCTTGACACTCTGTTTATCTTTCTGTCCCTTTTCTAGTGTGACCATTCTTAATAGTGCACTTGCTTTTTTTGACTACTATTCAGACAGACCTAAGGAGTCCCCCCAAGGATCTCTTCAATCTCTTTTGTGGTAAGTCAGATCTCACCATTTATTTTTATCCTCTGATGACTGTATTTCAACCAACTGTTCACCCACATAAGGACTGAATTTGGTGACAGACTACCAGAACATGCCTTTAGGAAGCCTGAGCATATTCTATGAATATAAGTTCCTTATCCCAATGCTTTCAAAGTGCTTCAGGAGTTTTGTGAAGTAGGGCTTCTCTATACAAAAGTCATATTGTATTTTTCCTTCCCGATTTTTTTTTTAACCACAACTTCTAATAATGGGCTCAGCTGGGCTATGCTAGTTCCTTAGATCTCCTCCGTAACCCATTTAGAAATTGATGTCACGTCTGTCAGCTTTCTAGGCCTCATTGCCTAAGACTGTTTTAAGTGAGGGATTGGTCCCCATAGCCAGCTCTTCAGCTACTTCATCTGTGAGCTCTGGCAGAGCACTTGGGTGAACTTCATTCACTTGCCCAGAAGTATCAAGGTTTGTTTTGCTCTTGTGTTCCCTAGTTTCTTTTGTAGTCACTTCAATCAGACTGATCCTCTGCAAGTCCCCCATAAATAAATAAACCTTCTTAAGTTTGTTCATGAGGAGCACACTTTTATTCTGTCATGGCCTTACCTTGTCTTTTGCAGTGATAATTTATGGCTCAACAGACAGTCCTACTGCTGAAGTGTTTAAAAAAGGATTCATGAGCTTTTACCCCATTTACAGCCTGTTCCTCATTATTTATTTTTTGGTCTGCCTTATTTATTTTTACATTTAACCTGCCAGAGTTTATGAACCTTCCAATTTTACTCACTGGACGTGACTCAGCTATTTGAAGGATGCTGTCTCGCTTTTAACAAACAACACCTAATACCTTTGTTTTGCCTTGCCAGCTTCCTTTCTCCACCTTTTCTTGATCTACAGTAGACACTTTGTGTCACTAGTGTTAAGGCCAGTGGCAGGCACAACCACCACAACCACCCATTTAAATTCTGAACAATGTCAGACAGCAGGTAACTGTGTGTGTGCATGCATGTCCAATGCTGAACTTTTGTCCTCTGGAGCACAACCTAACTGCCAGCAGTATGGGCTGGTTGTACATTTTGATAGCAGCTGAACTAAACAAAAGGGGCATGTCCTGAATCCTCCAGTTAGTAACAAGACAGGAGATAGATCCACCAGTTAGGAGGCTGATGCAACCAAATCCTAGGGCTCAGGGCTAGAAAGAAGAAGGTGAAGATCATGTATAGATGAAAAGCACTGGGAGTAAGGAAAGATCCTGGAGATGAAGGAGATGTGTGGAGGCAAAAGCTGGGGGATGCCCAAGGATCTTGGCCAGTAATGCCTGAGAAGCATAACTGAGAGGAACTGCATGGCATGAACCAATGACTTCCACCTTGACAGACCCCTACTGCTGTGGAGAAAGCAAGCGAGTGTGTGATACCAAGCAGTTAAAAGTTCTAGTCTTGTTAATTCTTAAATAAACGCAAATAAATGTCAGATCTGCTATGAGCTGTCATTTACTGTGTCTTAACTGTGACAGGTCCTTAAACTAGTCTCTGTATGGTCAAGGGTTTAATACCTTTGGCTTCCTTTGCAGTTTCTTTCTGATGTGTTTCCTTGCTAGGTCAAATGGTCTTACAAGGGACGTGAACCTGGACACAGAGGTGTCTGTCCCCATAAAAGATGAACAGTTCCCTCTCCAAACACTGTGTCAAGGAATCCTGTCTTGGCAGTTAACTAACATTTTCCCACACTGAGTTTTAGTTTCTGTCTACCTAGCTCTATCCAGGTCTGTAAAACAGTTCTGGACTGATGGGTACCAAATGTTTTTCTCATTGCTTTGGTAGAGTGCCCATGCTGAGAGCAGCCAACAATTGCACTTCATGGCTCAATGTGAAGATAAAAAGCTGGCAACTGTACTGAAGATGGCAAGTCCTGCCTTTCACTTTCAATTGCTGAGGGCTTATTCTCCTCTCTTTTTTTTGATTCCTAATAAAGCACATGAAGAAGGTGCCCTCATAATGCCCTAATAGGTGTAAGGACTTAAGAGCTTAGCAATCGCATTAGCCCAGTGGTCATCATGCTCAGGATCTGGTGGTCACACCCAGTGGTCAAGTATCACAAGGAAATGTGCCCAGGTCAGTTCTGAAAGAACCACTTGTAAAATACTTTCTAGAAAAGCATTCCCTGAAGCAATAGTTTTTTGCTGTTTTTTCTTTCTTCCTTTCGCTTCCAAGTACCCATGTGCCAATCTTCATTTACACTTGCTTACGGGCAAGTAAAACTCTAATTTTTACTTGCTATATCAAATCTTTAATTCCTGCTGCATTGTCTACTTTGGAATATCTTGTTCTGCTTTGTTCTTATGTAGGGCTAACTCTCAGGCTCTCCCAAAGGCAGTGCTGTCATCACAGCATCAAGCAGTTCTGACACAAAGCACCTGAGGAGACAGGAAGGTGTTGGCCCTAGTCCCTTGCATCAGTAATACCTGTTTCCAGAAGTCTGAGGTGTGGGAAGAGGAATTGCACCCGTCTGCCCAGAGCACTCTTCTTGCCGGCAGGAACTGAAGTTTCCTTCCCCTTTATAATCTGTACTCCTTCCCTACTGCCCTTTGTACACCAACAGTAGTGCACATGTTGTTTTTAAAACCAAGAAGCCGGGATATGCCGACACCATTGATCCCACCTTTATCCAAAAGTGCTTCAGAAGATAACAGAGTTCTTCAGTGAGTGAAGGATGTGATTCATTACCTCATACCACTTGTGACATTTAGAGAATCACAGAATATCCTGAGTTGGAAGGGACCTACAAGCATCATTGAAGCCCAACTCCTGGCCCTGCACAGGACCATACCCAAGAATCACACCATGTGCCTGAGAGTATCATCCAAATGCTTCTTGAACTCTGCCAGGCTTGGTGCTGTGACCACTGCCCTGGGGAGCCTGTTCCAGCACCCAACCACCCTCTGAGTGAAGGACCTTTTTTCATCTAATATCTAACCTAAACTTCTCCTGACACAGCTTCATGCCTTTCCCTTGGGTCATGTCACTGGTCACCTAAGCTGCCTGGTTTCTATTAGTTTTCTGCTCTGAGGTGACTGTTTATCACTGTAAGAGTAACTCAGGGGAGAAGTTGAAAGGGACCCAGGAACAGAGCTGTGATTCTTGCTGTAAACACCCCCCAAAAAATTCGGATGTCTTTCTGTTACACATATCATGCGCACTTCACGCACAAGGAGTGCCTGGTCTGTAGTTGGGATACCAAACAACTTACGCCAAAACAACAAAGACTAGTCAGGACCTGCTGTACAAGGCCTGATCCGTACTCTGGGATTGAAACTACAATAGTGCAGGTGAACAAAGGGAGATGAACTCTGGAGGAACGGCTGACATAAAAGAGTTGAAGAGAGAGAACATTGATAGTCAGCCATATATGTACTGACAATACTGCAAAGAAAATCTGGCAAGATGGGTGAACGCCCCAGCTCTGAAGAAATGCCAGATCTGCCAGGGACTTGAAAAATAGTTTCACCCTGTTTTGAACAGCAAGAGTTCAGTTCAAGACTGAAGAACAGCTGTACAAAGGCTGAGAGTAATTTAAGAACATTAGAAATCGTTTTGCTTTGATAAGAACTGAAGGACTTCCTTGTGAATCTAGGTAGGTCACTGGATAACATGACTGAAGGCTAAATGTGTTTGACAAAAGCAACATGCCATATGTTAGAAGTAGTAATTTAAGCTATTCATAATCTTTATTGAAGAAAATTAACTAACAACTCAAGACAAAGACCTGATCGTTATTGTAGGCAGCTCACTAAAAACACTCAGTGCATTATTCAGCTGAAAGAACAAACAAAGTATTAGAATATTAAAGTAAGAAAGAAAATTGTGCTGAAAATACGGTGCCAATATGTGCATTAATAGTACAGTCTCCCCTGGAAAATGCAGTCAGTTCTAGTCACTTGATAAGAGAAGAATAAAACTAAAGGAAGATTAGAGAGGTCCAGAGATGGTGATGATAGCTCTTTGACTGTCAGTCTGACTTCTTTTTCTGACTTCAAGAGAAATGCAAATGTGGAATTATTTAATTGTTTATGACACACTTAGTGATTTGTGGGAAAGAGGTCATATATTCTCAAAGAAGCAGAGACCCCTGTCCCTGCAAAGGCAACTGACTTTATTCAGGTCTCCAGAGAAGTACAGGACATCAAGCTGACATGACGAGACGTGTTAATTGTCATATTGTAACTGATAATTGGTTCTGTTCTGCTTCTGCCAAGGATATGAGATCCCTAGGCAGATGAGAGCTGGATCTTCCTCCACCTTTTTCCCTTGGCCACTGCCCTCTCCTTGGGGAGTGGCAGCAAAAGTGCTGACGTGTGGAGCCATGCATACACTTTGTCCTTTCTTTGTGAGAAAGAAGCAGACGCTCCAATAAAAACTTGCAGAAACTGGGAGAGGGAGGAACTCAGGTGGACTGTGTTGGAAACACATTATTTGCTGCTCAGAGGAGGGAGCTTGGAGCTTCCCCTGTCTCATGCTGTGCCGTGAGTGCTTAGTCTGCTCGGAAAACTGATGAAGCCTAGTTTCCTATCACAAGGACCAATTTTACTGCCTGTAACTGGGATTAATTTAATGGGATATCTTCTGTGGTCTTCTCACCAGCAGCCAAGGAATACTGCTCTGCTGATTCAAAATTTTGACACTTTCTTGACAGTGAAAGGTGACAGAAGTAAATTAATAGCTGCTACAGCAGTAGGAGCAAGCAACTTCATGTTAAAGGCAAGCATTTCAAAATGGCACCTGATATAAAAGGGGACTAATCTGATTTAGGGTTAGATTTACTCCACTACTGTATTTACAAAGATGTCCAGAAAGAAACCAAAAGAACAAGCCTAGATTTCACAACAGAGGCTGCACAAGTCAGGTCTGATGGAGATACTTCAGAAAAACCCAATAGGTATTTACCGGTGTTTGTAGATGTCTCAATTACACTCCAGATCTGGGTCTAAAATGCTTCTTAAAGACCTGTTTGGTGAGTCACAGAATGAAGAAATGATCTTAAAGTATTCTGGCATTGCATGGCTGCTTTTCTAGACTGATTTAACTATCAGTTAGGAGGTCACAGGACACAGGGTTGGACCAGGATATTTTGTTTTCTGAAGGTCCTCCACAACTCATGCTGGCCCTGTGTACAGCTGCAGTTTCAAAAGCAATCACTTATAGAACACAAGTCCTGAGCTTGTACTGAATTTTGTCTGTGTTCATTAAAATTAAAGCTCAATAATTAAGGAGTTGCTATCCTCATCATACAAATAAATCTCAAAGTAGTTTTATGGTGTACTCTAAAAGCACCAATTCATCACAGATCCTCCAGCCAAGGCTGTGCAACACAAGTGTTATACTAACAGAAAGTAGAACGTAAAAAAGCCTGGAGAACAAAGAACAAAAAAATAACCAGGCAACGTACTAATGAGTTCCTCGAACATATTGAACATATTGAAAGGTGTCAGGTATGCCTGATCCCCACGACGTAAGGCTTTAAGAGACAGCTAAAGAGAATAAAAAGCTAAAGAGAGAGATAAGTAGGAGCAGCAAAGCCAAATGAATTACCCTTGCTATCAGAAAAAAAACATGGACATTCTTATCCCAAGGGCACTTATTTTGGAGCCATAATGTGACATTAACTGAGGTAGAAGGTCCTTAAAAAGGGATTAGAGAGTAGCTTGACCAATTTAAATTGGATCTAAAAGGCTGACAGAACCATACATTTCATCACAGCACTCCACAAGTAATAAAAAGAGCACTAATACGGTAGGTTTATGATATACACATAAAAATGCCACTGGCTTTGAAAGACAAAGTCAGTATGCTGTCTACTATTACTCAATCCAGCAATGCCAATCCACCTTTTTGTTACACATGCACATGTAATGCACTCCCAACAGTGTGCCCAAAGTTCCCCTCTATGACAGTTTGTGAAGAGCATGAATCACAGCATACTCCTCTTACAGAGGCTTGGATTTCTGCCCAGTGGGCTGCTCCAGAGTCAACCTCTGGTGGGTTGCTACAGCTGCCAAACAAAGACAATACTGTAAAGGGCAGAGGCATGTCCTGTGTTACCAAAAGCTGGTTAGTCTGACATCAATCACAGGAAAACCAGTGTGAAAACAAGAGTTTAGGGTTGAGGATCAATTAATACAAAACTATAGGACAGAAACATAATTGCTGCAGCCAATTAGCTTTGAGGAAAACAGATCTTAAATCCAAATTTGGTTGGCAAACACACACACCCCTTCAGAAGTGAAATATCTGAGCTTTACATTTAATGTAAAGCATCCGTTCATGGATCAAGAATTGCCCAACAGATATGAACAGAGACAGATCATTAGTTTGCAGGGAATTCCTCCAGCCTCAGCAAACAAACAGCTCAACTGTTTCCCAATGTGTTAATCAGTACTCTGGCAGCAGATATAAAACACTGCTGGGAAAATTTGCAGAA
The DNA here is from genome assembly GCA_013396775.1 of Cephalopterus ornatus. NCBI lineage: Eukaryota > Metazoa > Chordata > Aves > Passeriformes > Cotingidae > Cephalopterus > Cephalopterus ornatus. The sequence continues at coordinate 35,616 of VZRE01001889.1, forward strand.
AATTCATGGATTAAGGTAATGGTAAAAAATATTCAAGACAAAGCATTTCCCCCATATGACCTTCAAACATCTGTGTTTAATACAGTGAAATTCAGACTTACGCATGAAGTCGTAAGAAATTCAAGCCACAGGCACAGAAAGGGTACCACATGCTGCAAAGTACTACTGGCAACTTAATGAGACCTTTCCATTGCATGCTGTGGCAAGGAAAGCTTATGTACTTTGTGCTCCTACAAATGAGGAAGTAATAAGAGTATGCAAATGTGGGATTTTTTTTTCACTGTCTGTCTGTGCTGACTCTGTTGAAGGAATACTAAATACATGTCAAAAAGAAGGATGAGTAAATGGACAAGATACAGAAATAAAGCAGAAAATATATTTTAGTTGTAAGATAAGCCCACTCTGTTTAAATTATCAAGGTAAGAGTGAGGAAAAATTTGATCAATGTGCATAAATACTATATGGAGAAAAATTATGCATACTTCATCTGGACTTTTAAATCTCATAGAGCAAGGCCAAGTAAGGACCAATGAAACTAAAGGTCAGTTAAATCCCAACTGGAAATCAGACATGATCTGTGACAAGAGATGTGACCTTCCATGGATCATACTAATTAAAAAAAAGGCCTACTAGTCAGCATGTCTTTGGGGAAAATAAATCTTGCTAAACACAAGTTTGGCTGTCAAACACAGCCCTTCAGAAGTGAAATACCTAGGTTTTACATCTGATGTGAGGCATCCCTTAGCTGGATCAAGATTACTTTCTTTCCTGAACGTGGCATAAATTTACAGGCTTTATTATACAAAGGGTTTCATGATTATTTGGAAAGTGACATTTTTTGGGTGTCTGTTAAGGTTTTGTGGAGAGAGATGGTCTCTGGACAGACAAAGACGGTACAATGACAGCTAATTGTCAGTACTGTTACATGATACTTTGTACTGTACTCTACATGCTGCTGTCCTTACTTGCAGCCACAATATGAAAAAAATCAGAGCCATTTAGTCTAATTGCTTTGGTTTTTACTTGTAGCAAATATAATATGAAGAAGTCGACTGGGTACAATGGCCCAGGGTGCTGTGTACAAATGCTGAAGGATCTATTGTCAGAAGTCCTGACTGAGAAAATACTGCTTTAATGCTCTTGGGAGGTTATCATACTGCACAATAACTGTTATGGTAAAGTATATAACAGCTGAAGATAGGGCTCTTTTTATTAAGTCTAAATTTAATACTAAATAATACAAAAATACTTGTCCAATTATTAAAGCTATAAGTAACAGAGCCAAAGGTTATCCCACAAGCTCGGTGTTTTCAAGTAGCATAATTCACATATATTGTCTTGTGTAATCTAAGTCTGATTGAAATGTCTTTTCTGGGAGGTGTTTAATGTTGTCTCTACCCAGCTGTGCAGAGAACAAAGCGATATATGTGTCCCTTTGCACCCATTTGCTGTCTCTGTCTTCTAACAACCCTTTATGGATCAGTCTCTTCAAAGTCCCAATGAGGTCTGAAGCTGCATCCTGCACAGAACACTGCTGATACTGCTTTGAAGAACTGTGCCTTTCTCTAGGCCAGGAGGAAGTCATAGCTTTTGACTGTAAACTCTTTCCTATTTGGAACAATACAATGAATTACTTCAGTGGTTGGGTTAGCTGCCTCTGTTTGAATGAGAACCAACTGTTTCCGCACACTAAGTGTCATTTCTTTTAACAAAACCATAGTAATTAATGAGACCTGAGTTTAAAGGTTATTTATAATCTAGACAAGAACTACTATCCATGAAAAAAAACAAAACAAAGAGTCCCAAAATTTCCTATAGTCACACTGAGTTGACTGAACTCATGCAACTGTTTTGGACATTCAGAGTGGGCATTTGTCGCAAACATAGTCATCGTCCCATCAATGGTCAACTACCATCCCACTGGAGTCACTTTTACTGTGTTCGGGCACAAGTTCCACTTGGCTACTAGCTTAAATCTGTTTTTTCCATTTCCTCTGTCAATTGAAGTCTTGGACAACAAATAAATCAAGGCTTTGATTTCATGTAATTCCTTCATGTAATTCCTCCTACAGACACAGGTAGAAGTCCTTTCTGAGCGAAGTATTGCTTCTAGTCCAGTGGAAAGATCACTCTAAATTCTACAAGGCAAAAGGGTCACTGTAAGAGGTTATTTGTTCTCCTTCATTCAAAATTCCCCCACTGTGTGGAGTAACCAGTACTTCATAATGCATGAAAGTTCACTTTGGTGATAAAATTCTGTGGCTGGTTAGTAAAGCATCTGCGAAGATGGTTAACTACCCAGAAAGAAAAGAAATAATAAACTATGCAATGATTACCATGCCTTTGAAGTTAACTTCAACCCTACCTTGGGATAAATGGAAATCAGCCAAGTCAGAGGAATGGTTATAAAATGAATGTTTTTATAATCTGCCTTGTTTCCTCATCCCACTTTGTGAGCGCCTTTAGGAAGCTCTCAAGGTGCCCTTTGTCTCCAGCTCCATTTGTGAGTAGCATCAGGAAGGATCAGTCCTAGAAGACACTTTACATCCTTTTGGGTAACAGAGACATGCTGTGTATTTGTAGAAGATACTGGTGTCTGATGTCTTGGTAATTCCCACTATAGGCTGCAAAACTGACTTCTTTTCCCCAAGTGACAGAGGTACTGCATAAATGAGCTTCATAAATACAAGAAAACACTTCTTTTCAAATAGAGTTTTTGTTGTAATGCAGCATATAAATAACTATATAAAAATAACTTTTACGAAAAATTCAACATCCTTGGGGGCAGGCAAGAATACTGCGGGTTTTGTCAGCAGGCAGTGTGTAGTACCCCAATTCAAAAGAATCTCAGCCATTTTCTCCCAAGTAATTAATAACCACAACTCCTTTCTTCACAGCAGAGAGACTGTGCTGCATGCAATTCAGTCACTCTTCTTCTAGCAACCTTGTCAGGACGATTTTCTGCTAGTGACATTCTGACCCCCCACTCTAGTAAGGTCCAGTTAAGTCTTTCTCCTTCTAGTTGCAGAGGCATCTAAATAATACTCCATTTATTGTCTGCTTAGTTGAAGATCTCACAAGTGATGTCCTCTGCTGATGACAAGCTGTTATCTCCAAATTGATGAATAAGCAATCATCTGTTATTGCCCTTGTGGGGAAATAGCTGTGTTTGCTCTATTGACTCATTCTGTGTGTGGCTCGAGTTGTCTGCCCCTCAGTTTGGTCTCCTGCAACAAAGGCACACTGCTTGCTTTCTGTTCATAACAAATATTATCTCCAGTGCATTTGTAATGAAGACTTGGTGAAGTTTTGCAATTGCCTGATATTCAGCAGCTTCCTCTGTCTTCCTTGCGGTTCTTCCCAAATGACTAATTTTCACATCAGCCACAGTCAATGGCTGTTCTGATACTGTTTAATTCCTAATACCACAAAGCAGCTGTTTTTGAACTGTTCAGACAGGCCTCTATAGTTTTAACAGACGCAAAAATTGATTGGATAAGCCATTAGGCTCAAAGGTCTGGAGAGACATATGTCATCTAAGGCATTATTTACTTCTTTAAAGCCTTGCAGAATCAATTTCCAGCCAGGTAGACGTACCTAAATGTAAAGCTAGAGAAGGCACCAATCCATTTTTACCTCTTCATAACACATATCACCAGCACCGAGGAAGGAACTGTTGGCTGGGAGTTGCACAGGTGTAATAAAGGACTTTAGGTGTTGCTAGATGAAGCAAACTTGTATTTGCTTTTGTTCTGTGGAACAGCATATGGCAGCTTTTCACTAAGTCTGAGGTCAATCAGATTTCTAGGCATAGAATAATTCACATGAGCATGTCTTTAACCTGCAAATTATTAGCACAATACATTTTTCAGCCAGTGCAGTATGCTTTGCCTCGATGCATAGAAGATCTCTCATTTGTCACTCATGCCAAAGTTCGCAGTTCACAGTGTAACCACAACCTGCAAATTGTCTAGGAGTTAACCCAAGGATGCTCTGCTCCATGACCATGTGACTGTGCACCTGTAATGGTTTGGATCCGGCTTTGTCGCCGAATGCTCAAACCTTACAGTTTGCAGCCTCTCTTCCTCCCACTCTCTTTGTGAATATAAGGGAAAGGGAGAAGGGAAAAGTTACTGAAATATTGAAATGATTAAATCAAAGTTGTATAAAAATATATACATGTATTTACACCTATATACAATTACAATGCTATGTACACAGAAAAAGGGACCCCGAACACCTCTCCCCGCCCCGAAGGGAAAAGGGAGAGGGAAAAAAAAAATCCAAAATAGATATGAACAATTAAAATTTAGGGGCACCTAATAAAGAACTAATAAAAGAAAATCTTACTACTCTCCTCGAGATAGCAGAATTGCACCAAGCAACCGCTGGCACTCTCCGCTTCCCAAGGTCCACAAGGCCTCACTGGGCCTCACTCCTCCACACGAGCAGAGTCGATAGCAGAGAACCTGCTCCCAGATTCACCGGAAAGGAAAGAGAGGGAAGAGGCTTCTCCCCCTTTTTATTTATACCCTGGTTTACGTAAAAAATCATGGAATACTGGGAACATGACCACTTCCTCAGTTATAACCTGGTTACCAAGGAAGGTCTAGAATCAAAACTACTACAGCACCTTTGCCTTCTCAAATCCCTGGGAGTCTATCTTGCCCATTTAATTGCAATGCTTTTACTGCAAGACAGAAAAAGAGACTCATCAAGCTGCTTGGTGGCAACCATCAAGAATCCAAATGAATGAGCAGAAACTGAGTGAACTATGTCTGAAGAAAAGACATGTCTTTCTTTCCTCTTCTCACACAGAAATAAGATGAAGTAGTAAATATTTGCTTTGAAGTACAGATTAGGATTCCCTACTACTTTTCTCCCTATTTTTTTTGCAGGACCACACAGTGTTTGAAACGAGACTGAGACACAGAGAGCCTTCTGTAAATGCTTGGATGAGAACTGAAAAAAAGACCAAATAGACTTGCTGTTAGAAGTGACCATGGAAATAGCCACATGGGCAGAGACCAATAAAATGAAGGAACTTGAGCGACTTAGAAAATCTTATCCGGGAACATATTAAGAAAAAAGGGCTTCAAAAGCAGATTGTTTGAGCTGTTATGGAGAAACAGGCCAAAGATGCAGGGAATTTTGACAAAGAGGCATTATCAATACAGCAGTTCTGAGCCCATGTCCTACCTCTTGCCTTCCCACCACTATTCTGCAGTTTATGGAAGAGCCTCTGTTCGAGGGAGATGAGTCATAAGTGAAAGCAACACAGAGAATTAGCTCTACTCAATACAGTATCTTAAAAAGTCACAACCCACTAGTAGAAGAGAATGGGCAGCCAGAGGTATTGGAGATCTTTAAGTGGATTCTTTCTCTTGTACTATGTGCAGGCATGAACTTCAATTCTTAGCACTTTTTGTAAAATTTTGCCCTGTCCAAAAGTGACAGAATTTATACATTTTGTTCTGAATTTCCCCGTACCTTTTTGTTACCTGAACAAAACACTGCAAAAAGAAGTAACTGACCTGATCTTGTTCAATATTGTGCAGGACACAACAATGGCGCACACAGAGAATATTATCTGCTCTTTGCAGGTGTCTTGCAAAGGTGTGCACCTGGATTATCTTCTGCCTTGCAGCAGGGTAGATTCTTAAAACAAGACAGCTCAGATTGCTCAGAGTAAGGGCAGCACAGACATCCTATTAAGGTCTGCAATTTTCTGTAGAGTTCCAAAGTGCCAGCTTTCCCATTTTCAGAAAAAGGACTCTGAACTCCCTGGGCAGCTCTGCATGTGAAGTGAGTGGCACAGCTTCTTCCAGCCACAGCCAGGAAGCTGTCCTGCCTGCTCATCATCTCAGCTTGTGCCTGCATCTCTGAACATGCTGGGCACGTCTGAGAGCTTGGGCTGGCCATTCCCATCTCTAGTGGGGATGCCCAGAGCCAGCTCAGAGGTGCTGGTAAAACAAAGGAAGAAAGGTTGGGTTTATAGACAGGGTCTGTCACAGATCACTGACTCACGTGGAGAAAATGACTAAGCAGCTTCTCACACAAGTAGCTATAAATAAGTAGAGACAAAAGTTGGTGGTATTTGATATTTAAGCTCAGGAGACACAGAAAAATCCTGTCATCTCCATGCTGAGAGCCTTCTTAAACTGTAGATGGTAAACTCCTATTCAGGAGAACTGCACTCGATTTAAAAGACAGTAATTCTGTCCTAGGCTGCCTGCTGTCCAGTTCAAACAAACTGATCACTGAGGTAAAAATGCTGGTTTTATATACAGACCCACAAAAGCATCCTTCACAAATTAGATACAACACATCCTCCAAAAGGTTTGTATTATAATAGATAAAATTAGCAGTTAGCAGACAACAATAAAAACTCATATGTGTTAATAAGATAATGTCATTGAAAGGTAACGAAATTAAATGGTACATAATTAAATTGTAGAGCTCATCCTTTATCGTCCCCAGCCAACGTTCCTGCTGGCAAGGGCTGCTCTGGACAGGAGCTCAGGCTAATGAAGCCAGCAAGTTCACCAGCTTTGCTTTATCTCTACCACACATCCCCTGGCCAGTAATTGCAGACATTATTAGCAGCTGCTGCCTCCAGTCACAGGTATGGAGGCTTCCTACACCGTCCTTTCTCTCTCAGGTCACTTCACATCAAGAAAACTTTGAGCTGATTGTGAGAAAGGAGCGGGTGGTGACCACTGGCAGAAGGACCTCTGCAAATGAGATTGACTTTAACAGAAAGTTTTTCTTCTGCCTGGCTGTCAGAAAACATCTCTGTGGAGATGCTGGAGGACGCTCGTTTGTGAAGTGAACTCATTAGCCCCAGGCCTGAGGAAAGCTTCCTGAGGGTAATGAGCCGCAATGCCTGGTATGAAGTAGGTGTGCATGCAGATTTGGCACTAACCTGCTATTCACGTGTTTGATATTGAAATGAAGTGAAAAAAATGTAAAAATATCAAATATGCTTGAGAGCAAACACCATTAATGGTAGTCATTTCAAGTATAGCCTGTTGCTTTGTAGCACTCCCTATTCCTGCCCATTTATTCCCCACATAGTCCTTCTTGATGCTGATTCCCTTCTTTTAGACAAGCATGTATACCCGAAAGCCTAGATCAGCAGGATGATTTACATTTGGATACGTATATCCTTCAGCATCAGACAAGCAGTGCAGAAATGAGAGGTCATTTTTCCCAATTGTGAAATCTTCAACAAACACATTATTTCATTTAGCAATGGCATGAATATCCTGCTTTACTTTTCAAGTTGACAAGGTATAAAGGAATGAATAAAAACTACATTTATTCTGGATCATTTTTAGCGAGACAGGGAAAGCTAAATCTGTGACTTGCCCGCTTCTGTCAGTATTTTCCTGAAAAGAAGAATAGCTTTGGAAGACAGAAACCTCCAAGGGAGCCAGCAATCACAGGATTCCTCTAAACCAGGGTCAAACCCTGCACTCATCAACTCTGAGTAAAGTGGTTTTGGTAAACCCGATCAGGTACCTAGAGCAATAGTTTCCCAAAAATGCCAAGACAAAGCCTTTTAGTTTGATCTGACTGGTGTTTTTGAGTTGACTGAGACAAGAGAGGAACAAACTGCCATTCCCAAAAGCGAATGTTGGCTCAACATCTGCAGTCTGTGGCAAGGAGAGCTTTTGTTTTGGTTAGACTATCCCAAAGAGAGGAAATTATCCACGCAAATGGAGATATGATCCTCCTTTCTTTCACCTGTGTTGTTCTGATTTCAGGCATGTTTGAGCCCAAGTTTTTTATGATGGCCAGAATAGGGCAAACAGAATTTGCTATATATTTGCCATATTGTCATTTGATAGCCCATGCTAATTGTGTTCTTTAAGAATGCAGTAGATATTAAAACCATGCACTGAATACCATACTGGATAGCATGATCAAAGATATGGTAAGGCACAGAGTATTCACAAAGGATCAGAAGACAAAATGCCAGAATACCATCCATGTGCCAGAGGGCAGAATGCATTGAATGAATGGGTAAATGTGACTAAGCCACTAGTACCATTTTATCAGTTCACAAATATCACTCCCAAATCAAAGCAGCTATCTATTTTCTGCCCGATAGCCACACATTATTTTCCTTCATTGCTCAACCTGCTTTTCTTTGATTCTATATAAGCTTAAAACTGTGGGGAAAAAAATAAAGCCTGTATGGAAAATTGCTGTGGGATTGCAAAAGATGTAAAGCTTGCCAAAGAAAATGAACTCTAAAAACTGTTTTCCTTGTTTATGTGCTCTCTCCAGGCCCTCTTGTTTATGTAAGGCTCAATATATGATCAAGTTACCTTGCGTCAGCCAGGCTGTGGTAATTGTCTGTGTGTGCACTTTTGGCCCGCAGCGAATGCAAGAAAATATAACTTGGTTTAAGCCCCTTTCACCGCTGGCAAACCTAACACAACCTACCTTACGTTTCCTGTGGGGTATAAGCGTACACCTAACTCACACACAGTGATATACACTGACCCAGGAGCCCTATGCTGTGTCTGAGACCCAGGATTATGAAAGACACCCTAAAAGGCGTCTGAGACAGCTTGCCTTTTTTTCTGCAGGTATATTGCACAGGCACACAAAATAAGGACTTACCTGCCATGCCTCAACCTTCTTAATGTCCGCACAGGACCCATTAGTGAAGAGTCCTTTCCCAGGGGTACAGGTATATATATCCTGCAAGGCGTGGGCAATAGAATATACTGCCAGATACACATTATACGATATCCGCAAGTGAGTGTAGTCCATGTATGGTGTCTCCACACTAGTGATGTTCTCATCCCCTGTGCATGGAGGTCGGAAGGCGGACGTTCCATTTCCAGCTCCTAGTCCCTCTTCATGGCCCTTATGGAAGGAAGTTGAAGCTGGAGAATTTTTGGACCCATCAGGGAGATAGCAGTTAAATGTCTCCTCCCAAAACTCCTTGGCAAAGCCATTGTTGGTGGACTTCTTGGGATGCACCTTCTGCAGGAACTCACGAAAGCCTGGGATCTGTCCTGCCTTCAGTGCAAACCCAATGGTGCTGCCAATGACACGGAAGAACTCCGGCATGGCTATCAGGGAAGAACTGGCCCAGGCCTCGCTCGCCAGCCAGATCTTGCCAGTGATGTTTCGCCTGACAATCTCTTTGATGAGAGGCTCCAGGTCTGGGCCACTGGAGAAAACAACAATCACCCTTGCTGTGGAGTTCTGGATGACCTCTACCACCTGCTGGATCTCCTCTTCATCCGAGTACTGGGAGATGAGCTCGCTAAAATCAATGCAGATATCTCTCTCCTCCGCCTCTTCCCGAAACTTTTCAATCCCTGGCCGGCCGTAGTCATCGTCAGCTGCAATTGTCCCCACCCAGTTCCAGCGAAAGTACTCGATGATGTCTGCCATTGCTGTGGCCTGATGCTCATCATTGGGGATTGTGCGGAGGAAGGACTTGAACTGGTTCTTGTTGCTCAGGAGACGACTGGATGAGGCATAGCTGACCTGTGAGAGTGCAGTAAACAAGGAAAACACACCATAAAGTGAAGTGCCTAGAAATAAATTGCCTACATTTACCTGGAGTCACTGCCGACCTGTTCAACCTCGGGTGGTGGAGCACCACACTGCAGACACATATTCTTTTCCTGTGGTTGCACGTGGTCCACCCTGAGAGTCTGTATATTCTTGTAGCTGTGCCTATCTTACAGAGGCACACGTACAGAAGAAGCTGCCTGGACCTGAGAGGCTGCAGCAAGCTTGTGTCCACCTGCAGGGTCAAGGATCTGAGGGAGAGAGAAACTAACACTAGGTCAAAGGAATGGCAAAGAGGTGAACCACAGGTGGCCTACCTTGCTGCACTTCCTGCCGAATCCAGGAATAAAGAGAATATATCTTTTAGATAAATGAGGGCAACGCCCATAATTAAGTCAAAATTCCAGGCTACCTCTGTCTTGAACCAGAAAGGAGACAGTAGGGTGGTATTGGTATTCCGAATCTACTCTGTCTCTCCTTGGCTCTGACATCTGTCCCATTCTTAAACAGGCTCCATCAGGTGCCATATTTTATATAATCCCTGCCGCTGATGTAAGAAAAATGCAATGTATATCAGTTCCCTTGATCGTGCAGAGTGTTGTGGTAATGCTGCTTTAGTAGTTATTTCCTGATTGCTGGCCAGAATCAGCAAAGAAGCCAATAGGCATTCCATGCTTTATAAGCCACTGTTTTATGGTTAAAATTGGATTTTATTTCCTTTTCTAAAGCTATCAAGAACTATTTTATTTTCTTAATCAGAACAAGTGCCATATGGTCTTAAGATATAATTTAAATTTTCTACAAGTAGGAAAAAAACCCAAAAACTCCATATAATAACGGTTTAAAGATCTGGAGAACTTCTGAAACTCACTCATCTTTGCATTTAGAGATTGGTATCTGAATTCTTCAGGGTAGATTGTCATTTGAAAACATCTTCTATAAACAGTTTATTTTGTACAAAGTGGAAATTTACAGAAAATCTTATCTCCTCCTTCAACTCTTGTATTTAATGTTTCTCCAAGAAGAAAGAAAAGTATGTCTCCTAGTGCGGTTTCAAGGGCCACAGGAGCAAATCCTCCTTTCACAGAGCTGTACTCTCCCCTGGACAGGCTCTTGCCCAGTGCTACTGTCACCTCCTACAACCTCTTGCCAGGAGGTACGTGCAAGGTATCCCACTCCCACATGTGCTGTAAGGGTACACTGAGGTGAGATCCTGAGAAACAACAGTCATAACATTTTCAGTGTCTATGTCAACAGAATGAGTAATGAGCCTTACATTAATTGTAAAATACATCTCCGAGTTGTACTGAAGTGCAGGGCCTAATAAACATGGATTTGTTAATGGCCTTGCTATAAATGGCTGCGATAATTCTGCCCAGTTTAAAAGCCTGCTTTCAGTTGTCATACTCAACCATCTGGCCGATTTCATTCCAGAACTGAACCTCCTGACATCTATCCATTTCTGCAGCCTCTGGCTTAGGCTACTGCATCATAGCACAAACGCCATTCCCTCTTCAAAGGGAAAGCCTGAGAATTGCAAACATCTGTCATGTTCAGTCAAACCCACCAACCTTTCTTGGTTGCCCTTGTTCACCTGGTTATATAATGTGTAAATCAACAACATCCCTTAGAATGTCACCATGGTGTTTATTACGTGCTAACTTCCAATGCTACTCTGGGCAATACCTAGAGAGCACATATTGGTCTCAGCTTAAACCATTCCTGCTCTACTCAGAGACCAAATGTTCAGTTTTTTAGACTTCTGCAAGAGAGTCAAACTGACAAGATTAAATAGAAAAGATATATTACTGAGCACTGGGCAATCAAGAATCCTTCCTTCTTCATTTGTAGTGGAGATAGGAATTGGAGCCCTGGCTGAAGTAAAGATATATCTCTCAGGACAGACTGAGAGTTCATTGTCACACACTATTGTTATAAGGACTCTACTGAGCTCTGGCACCTGTATTCATTTTAGAAGAGGAACTGGAAATGTTAGGTTATTCAAGGTAACACATAAATGGATAAGACCAAGCACTTTTCCCAAAGTTGTCTTCAGTGTAGAAATCTAAAATCAAGAGCAACAACATTAAGCTATAATACGCCAGCCTCGTACTTTGCTTAAGCTCTTGGCAGAGCAACAGGCTTGTTAAACAAAAGGGTGGGAACATGGATGCCGGTACTGGCCCCAGGAGACTCAGAATGCAGCTAGAAAGATGCTGCAATACAGGAGCTGGCAAGACTACGTCTCCACACCTCAGGACAAGTTCCTGAACCCTGTTTTGGAGGCCCTAGGGCAAATGAAAAGCAGGTCAGCTCAGAGCAAACCTCCACAGCACCTTACCAGCACAAGAAACAACTTTACAGGTCACTTACTTGAATGATAGAGATGCCGAGAGATCTAAAGAGTAGCTGGCAGTGACTGAGCTCTGCCTTAAGCGGGCTCTTGTGGGAGCTGGACAGGACTAGAGCCACCATTGTGAAGTAACAACACAACTAATCTGTCAGGTCTGGCAACTGTCAGTGACTGACCTATAATAGCTGTATTCACAGACTAAGCCACTCTAGAGGACTCTAGTCCTCCTAGACTAAGTTGCTGTTGGCCAAATTATTGGCTGCTTGGTAATCATTGTGTTTAGGGACTGCTAATTGCTAGCAAGATGTATTTCTACCATTAAGAAACCCCCCACATTTCGTATTGTTTCTCTGCTTGAAGTTCTATTGGAAATGGCAAAGGTTAAACAATCTTTGTTTAATCTCTGCACAGCAGAAAGGCAAACCACTTCTGTAACCTAAACAAGCGAGGTGGAAGCATACCTGAGGTATGTAAAAGAGTCCCAGCAGATTGGCCACAGCAGTAGAGATGCCAGAGCCAGTTGCCCCCACGACTGCAATGGTGGAAGGGATATGTTCTGAGCAGTTGCAGAATTCATCCAGGTTCAAGGAGTCTATCTTGTTCTGGGCCACAAAACTCAGTGTGGCCTCCAGGGCTTTAGAGACTGTATTACAAGTGTCAAATATCCTGTATCCCAAGGTCATGTTGGGAAGGAGAGTTGGGCTACTGTTTATTTCTTCTATGGCAAAGATCATAGCCTGGAGCCAGCGGAAGCCTCGAAAATTATACCTGGGGGAGCAAAAATAAAAATAAAATAGAGTGAGAAAGAGGGAAACAGCAGAGAGGAGTCTAGGACTGAGGCAAAGACAGAGTGAAGAATTCCAGTTACAAAAGGCAAAAGCAACTTATGCCATTTCTTGCATTCTCCTAAATTTGGAAAATTTTGCTTTTGTCTTCAGTGGTTACAGAAGAGGCACATTTGTGCTATGGTTAGAGCTGGCTTGTAACTTTTCAATTTGAGAGTTCACTTCAGAGGTCGTGAAGATGAGATGAACTTTTCTAAGTCCCCTAAAATCTGTGAAAGTTGAAAGACAGCATGTCTGCAGTGTTGACTCTGGCCTGTCCCTTCTGCTCAGGACCCTAAACCTGGATCTTGTGATGCCTTGAGCAAATGCTCTGACACAAAGCTACACCCACCAGGTTTCCTTCCAGGCTTCTCTGACATGTTTCTGAATGCAGATGGCAGTGTCTGCTAAGCCTGCACTGAGTGTGATGCTGCCAGGGATTTGGGCTCAGGGATACTCTCTGTGTCAGCTCCTCATGGCTTTAGGCGGGTAGAGCAGGCTGAGCCACAGCACTGGCATACTTCTGGATGCACAGGTACCTGGGAGCAATCCTTGGGGAAATCTGGCCTCACATCACACACTTCACTTTGTGAGAGAGAGAACAGTCAGCCTGTTTATATCAGAGGGCAGAGACATGCTATACATGTAAATCCTAGTGTAAATTGCTAACTTGTTAATTAGATATTTCAGTGCCTTCACTGAAGGAGTAACTTTTCTCATTATTACGGTACTTTCATATATTTGCTTTAGACACGAACTCAGAAGATGCCCTCAGAGCTGGCCTGTGAAACTGAAACTGTTTCTTGAAGCCTCCTCTCTACTCTAAAATGGAGAAGCTGAGTTTGCTGTCTATCTTGCACCTGTTCATGGAGCTAACCCAGAGCAGGGGATTGGTGCAAATGTGCTGCAGGACCTGGGAGTCCTCGTTTCAGGCACTGAATGGGCTGGCAGGGAAAGAAGCTGATGCAGGATGACTACTTAACAAAAAAAGAGAGAAACTTTTATGTGGAAAGCAGCAGGAAGAAAGTATCTTTGATACATGCTAGTCTCAAATTTTATTATGTTTTCTCCTGTAAAGTTGCACAGTCAGTCAGTTTTGTGCTTGCGAGGCTGACATATTTTACAGTAATTCAGCTGGAATGGCAGAATATTTCATGAACTGAAACCTGCCTTTCCTTGGAATGCACTATGGGTCAGGATAGCAGTTAGTTTGCAGTTCTGTGTTGAGCTGCAACTGAAAACAGGAAAGTGTCAATGCTTGAGATCCATTGGGAAAAGTAACAGCCCCCGGAACTGGAAAAGCTTGGGAAAATAGCCTGCCCAAGAATAGATTCTATATGAAACGCTAAATTTTAGGTTTCACTTAAGTTCCATTTTAAAATGCTTTGAGAAATGTTTCCATTAAAAAGGTGAAGATTTCTAAAGATAAGCTTCATAAAATGAAAAACTTTCAATCTCTGAGATGTATGACCTGAACATTTTTAATTGCTGGATTAAATGAATGGCTTTCAAAATTGATGTTAGCTATGGCTGACTTTTTCAAAGCTGAATGAACAAAGCCACATTACCTCCATTCCAGGAGTTTTATCTGATTCACCTGGGATCAGGATTTCTGAAGATATCACAGCTAAGGTTTAAGTCTTAAAAACTTCATTTATTCAACTTGACTTCACCTCCTCCAGACATCTTTGGCCAGCTTCCAAATGAAGTTCAGACCTGAGGTCGAGCTCAAAGACCAGATATCACAGTTTCAGTACAGATCTCTTAGGTCAAAAACTTTGAGGCCAATGAAAATGCTTAGTTACAACTCGTGACCAAAGGGACAGCTAGCTTTAACATTACTGTTTAGAAACATGAGAGCGTGGATTAATGTTAGAAGTAATTTGGCCATTTAGAATATTTGGCTTTAGTTCCAAACCACTGAGGAGCAAGATGCAATGAGAGAGCTCTGAAATAAAAGGACAAGTCTCAGAAGGATCGAGTCAGTGAGTGCTGTGTGCAGAAAGACGTGTTGAGCACACCGCGCTGCCTCACATGGTCACTAATGCACATTGGGATAAATGGAAGTGAGGAGGGGTTCTGTGACACTTCTTTTTAAAAAGCTATATGTGTTTACAGATGCTTTTAATTAAAGTATAAATAGGATTTGAAGCAAGGACCTCATTCAGGCACCTCATCTAAGAGTAAAATCTAAATGCATTTTCTGTATTTAAAGGGAAGACTGGTGAGAAGCTGGGAAGTTCAAAGGTACCACGACACCACTGTGAAAAGCTTCACACATTTCAGTATACGTAAAAGTAAATTTAAGCCTAATGTATCACATTATACAGGTGAAGTATGACACAAAGTTTTTTGGCCTGTTTAACAGGAATTTGGCTTTATTTTTTTAAAATGTCACAAGGTGGTATCTTCAGAAGGTATCTTCAAAAGCAGTGAAGTGAACTGGACTGTCTTATCCTTGACTTCAAATAAATATCCGGCATTTAATTCAGTAAGTGCAGACTAAGGCCCATGATACAAAGTCGCTTTTATTTTCCTTTATGACATATGCTCCTGATTAGTGTATATTTAAATCATAAGGCCTCTACTTCAGATACTTGAGTTTGGATGATTTTATTTTGGAGGAGCAAGAGTAGGGGCAGTTTTCTGGGAGTTAAACTCTAAAATATCTTTGAAATGCTTTCAAATAATTTATCTCAAACTAACCTAGGCAGGAGACCTGCAGTTCTCTTCAGTTGCACCTCTGTTGGCAGCAGCATCAGCAGATCAGGAGAAGAGGATCAGATGGGATGGAGACACCACTCCTCACTCTGCCTTCTCTAATACCTGACCGATCTTCAGACAAGCTCTCATCTTGTTAACTGATACAGTGTTGTATCAGTACTGTAACACAGATATGATCAGATGAAGGTAGTGCTGCCAAACTGATCTAAATGAAGCAAGATTTTTTCAATCTGTGTGACTTGAAATTTTGTGGACAAATTCTCTCCTATTGTACGGTAAGATCCCAGAAAGGGGCTGCAGATAGGCTCCTCTTGGCTTGGTGTGTACATGAGTGATTGGTAAGAGCAGCCTTTGAACCTGTCAGTAGGTCACATTGATGCAGCTGACCTCCTGTGCTATGCTGCAGCTGTGATTAATATGACTAGTCACTGGAATGCTCTGTCATCCACGCAGGAATTTGACTGGTAATTTCCATAAAGGAACTGCACAGGATTTACTAACAGAAGCAAACTTTCATTAGATTTCCAGAATATTTAAATAGTTACTGATATTTTCCTGGTGGAAAACAAGCAGCCTCCAAAATTCATTTTCTGTCAAATTACTTTACAGGTATATTTGCACAGTCTTGTATTTTAAAATTTCTGAGATGTGCTGTTATAAAAAGTGGCCATTAAGCTCTAAATGAGAGTTTAATGTAAATAACTAAGAGCCCACAGGTGTAGATGGGAATTTTTATTTATACCAATTCCGTAAACGTTTCCCCTCTGATGCCTATTCTTGGACCTGCCAGTGTACTCAAGCCACTGATCTTTCTGTTCTCAGAGAGGAGCACAAACAGAGAGAGAGAAATCAGAAACAATACCTCCACAAATCTGCACTGTAGCTTTCACATCTGCAGAGGACAGAGGTGCAGCAGACCAGTTTTCTACATACTAAATGTGTCTGTCAAATGGTGCTCAGGATGGCTTAAATGTCTCAGTCAGTGTTCCAGAGCAAGGGTACGTAAATTAAGGGACACAAGCTCTCTGCATGGTTTAAGCTCCCCATGATTCCATCCCCTGTTTGTTTGGTTTGGTTTGGTTTGAACAGCTCTAACCGTCTGCATCCAGCAGGGAAATTGGTCCTGATCCTGGTTGGTCTCCATAAAGAAAGAATTCACAACCTCATGTATATTCACGACCTTCATTTATCACACTTTCAAGGCACCAAGCAACAGAATATGAAGCAAAAGAAGGAGAAAGTAATGTGAATGCTCTGAATGCGGCTTTCACTTACCCTCCATATCTGACAGGTACTTATTTTCAAAAATGGTGGCAAAGCCTGCATATGCCTTTTGTCTCACATCAGCACCCCTCCTACTCTAATGGTTGCATGCACAAACTAATTTCTCTGTCCTCTCTAGATTTCCAATAAATTAATTACGTGTTATTGCTGCTACTACCACTGTTATTTCTAAGCTATACAAGGGGGAGACCTTCAGTCATTCTCTGGATTCCTGCAGTCAGTAGGTATAATAAGTTTCTTACCCCTCTTACAGTCTAGGGCTATGCGTGAAGGGTATTATGCAGACCAAAAAAAAATAAATTAAAAAAAAAATTACAATTTAGAATGTGAGTGGAAGAAAAAGTGAAAAAGGATATAATTTTGTCTTAGGGAAAAAATCCTAAGTAGCTTGTTATACATTCAGGTTTGCAGTGGGATTAGCAAATACACCTTCAAGGGCTAGAATTAAAATTCTGTTCTCTCAGATGGACAGACAGACTTGGTGGGCTAAAGAGTCCTGGAGCTATAGTCTGTGAAGTCCTGCACTGTGACATAGGGAGAACGTCTCACCACAGTTTCACATCCTAAACACTATGTGCCACAGTGTGGGGACCTTGGCTAGGCTGCTGATCAGAATACATGAAATATCATTAAAAATGATGACCTAGCAACACCATATTGACAACACTATATCTCAGCTCATTAAAGATATATCCTTACTGCGAGCAGTTCATTACAGTAAGAGGAATACATGGGCATGGCCCATCTGTGCAATAATGCCAGGAATAAGACTAGCAATACCACCATGACTACTACTGCTAATCTACCTGAAATCAAGAAGAGGCAGAGAAATCCGGTTATGAATAGGCCTCTGTGGGTGCTGATAGGGAAGGGAACGGGGGTCAGGGCTTGCTTGTGCTGTGCTCAGCCTCTGCCTCCACCGCACACATCAGATATGCATCAGCAAATGTTATACGGAAAGTTGCTGCAACAGCACCTGAGGCACACAAAGACTGAGGGTGTATTTATATCAAATGCGGGATCCTTGACTGCTGAAACAATAAACAGGAAACGAAACTGCTCTCACTTTTTGTATTCCAATCTGACATTCAGTGCGTCAAAATCACAAGTATGATCCAAAATCACTTTGGATTCTACGACTCAGTGCTTAAAGCGCAAAGATGCCTTTTCAGTAGCAACATCACAGAAAGACAAATTGTTACTCTTCCATTTTCCTTTCACTACTGAGTTATGTATATAATTTTCTGAATAATCATGTGCAAGGTATGCACAGTATGCTCAGGCCATTATCAGTGTTAAGCTGCAGAGAAAGATGCTTTACCACAAGAGCATGAAGAACGTGAAAACTGAAAAAGCGAAGAGAAAACTGTCCTATCCATTTGGAGAAGCACTGTTTGAGAGCATAAACATGGCACTGAACATAGCTAAATGTGGGGGAAAATGTCCAAACAACACAGATTAGGTTGAACAGTCCTCAAAAGAAAGGAAAATCACATTGTCTTAAGTTATTGGATACTGAACTCTAAAATAGAACACCCACAGGTTTTCAGTGGGACCCTTAGGTCTTGTCTTGGTTTCAAAGCAAGGAGCTTTTCACATGACTTGGTCTAATGACTTGCTGCTGCTGCCACCCAATGTGGAAGAGCATGAGGAGAGAGAAAGAGGATGCTCATACTCCCAGACTGACCTGAGCCTAATTTTCGTATGTGGTATGAGACACATTTTCCTACGTAGTAAAGAGATTAAAAGCTGCACACAGCCATCTAAAAAGGGGTCAGGTATAAAAGCCTCAGCTTTGAAAAGATAAAGCAGTGCTTGAGAAGGTTCAGAGAAGGGTGATAAGGGCAGTTAAAGGTATGGGGCAGATTTAGCACTTTTGGTTTGACTAGGTACAGTTACATTTATTTCCCAGTTTATGCAAGTTTTTGACGCTACGAGACTGGGCAGGTTTACTTTGTGAAGAAACTAGAAGATATATTTTTTTTTCTCCCCCCAAAAATACAAGTTTGACAATTCCAGGCTAGTCTATTGCTCAGCACTGAGGAAACTCACATGCGACATGTAAGATTCTGACTCTTGACTTGAAGAACATATTGGACTCAAGAGTCAGCAGGCACAACCCTGCCACAACCTAATACTTAATCACAGAGTCCAAAACCAAAAAGAACCACTATGTCTGTGTTGAGAGATCTCTGTGCAACTCCAGTGAGAGGAATTTTCTGTCTTCAATACTGCTAAAATTAGAAAATCTTCCAGGAAAAATATCTGCTCTCAATTTGACATGTAGCAATAACAAGGAATACACATAAATGTTCCCATGTACTAATTGTCTCCATCATTAAAATCTGATGACTGGTCTCAAAAAGTCTTCTCAGCCCAATCTCTTTTGAATTAAGCAGTTACTGCAAATGGACATTTTCTGGTAAAGATGCATGCAATGAGGAACTTCCAGTCATCGCTGGTCCAATCATTCTGCTGTTCCTTTTGTAGTTTCTACTGCCCTGCCGCTAGATCTCCGACCTTCACTCCTTCTCCATTTGCATTATGCTGTCAACTCCCAATTTATCCAGTTCCTTGAAGGACAGCAGCAAATGCCACAAATACCTGCCTCTGCAGTCACCTTTTTTCTCTCTTGCACCTGCAGCTTCTTAGTGCAGGAGTAAGAGTAACACAGATTTTATCCAGGCAAATTTCAGATGGAGTATGCCTTCCAGCAGCTCAAACGCCACTCAGAAGATCTCCCAATGAGTCCTTAAAACACCTAGTCTGGCTTTTCAGGATTTGCCTGTTGTTGGCAGTGCTACCTCATTACCATGTCTTTTGGCAACCACACACTTGTAGTACTTGTGGCAGAACATTTTCCAGTGATCCGTTTCAATAACGTGACCATGTCAAGACAGTCACTGAGGCTGAACCAGCATCGACAGAATTGAAAACTACATTCAGTTTGCAAATATCTACATTGTCCTGCCTTCTGCCTGGACCAGGTAAAGAAGACAATGGAGCTGAAAACATCCACTGCTTTCCAGCATTCCATTTTTAAAATGCTGCATTTAGGAGAGAAAAAAATAATGCTGGAATTCTGGCAGAGTTTCTTGCTCCATGAAGTAGAAATCCCACATACATTTATTTAGTTCATGACTTTCCTGTACTGCTACAGAGGAAGCCAAAATAATCTCTACTTAATTACATTTCTGTGTGTTCCCTGTGAGAGCATCTGGACATGATCTCATAACGTAGATGGACGTGTCTTGCTCAGTGTCTCAGTGGGAAACTACACCTGAAATCTGTAAGCATCGCAGGAGTGCTGTCAGCCATTCCTCACTGTCATCTGCAACACAACTATACTAGATGGCCAGTGCAGGATGAGAGGTCCAAATAATTCCGGGTACATAATTTTTTGTATATGATTACAGAAGAAGTCTGATGACACTGAAGTGTTTTCCTGTGCATGGTTGTGAGAGAATTCCACATGAATTTCTTATATTTTGTTTATACGACATTCCAGTTGCAATCAGTTTCTGTTTCACTTTCCACTTTTTCTGTGTATTATGTGCAGGGTTGTAAGGTTAAAAATTCCTCACGTCTCATCACAAAAATGAGTACATTGCAATAATAAGAGAAATTGTTTTCATGTGCATTTCTCCGTCCAGGGTTAACTGCCACACACTAAAGATAAAACCTATATTCTCTTGTTTACACAAGAGAAAAGGACTCTGGGTGAGGAAAGCCTGACCTTTGTAAAGGTCCTAAAGAGACATTTATATGTTCAGTGGGGTTTTTCAAAAGCAGTGACCTATCTCACTTTCACCTATCCACTTGTTTAGGCAATTAAACCGTTTGTAAAAACTTAGAAGATGACAGGCAGATGTGGGGGAAAAAAAATTGATTTCCAAGCTATTTTGCTATGCATTACTTTAATCAAATGAACTAAATGGCACGATGGGTTCTTTTCTGTCCTTCTGCTAGGAAAGCTAATTTTCAGTTACTAATAAAATGTCCACTGTGAATGGCCAGATAGATCAGTATATTCATGTTTTGGCATGGTAATATAAAGATTGCCCTCTTTTACTGCGCAAATATTATTTATGTTTAACTTGTTTTTTCTATTATTTACACCAATTGCATCTAAAAGCATCAGATTACAAACCATATTTACACAATATGTCACTTCAAGTCAAGAAAGGTGAAGACTTCCCCAACAAAACTTTTTATTTTCCCTTTTACTAGCTTACCTTATACACTCCACTGATTCTGGTCTTGATTTTAGATCCTGGTCTTTAGCAGCCACTCCAAAATGAATGGGGAACAATCCTCCGAGAATAATATCTCCCTTCTTCTGTGCCCGTTGGTTTGGCCCATAGGCAGCAGTGTTCCAGGTAAATAGCAAAAGAATCAAGCAGCAGCTATATAAAGTCATTGTTCCTCTTTTCATCAGGGAGTTATAGGATGCAAAATTGGTAAAGATGATGTAAGAAAGCAGATGTCGTAATGTCTAAGTTTTTCCTTTCCTTAGTACAGCACAGAAAGGATTTGGGGCACATGTTTGCAGAGAGATAAGCAACAAGGTGGTAACCACAGTGCTGGTGTTTCTCCCTCTGTCTTCTCCATTGCAAACCAACTATTCAGCAGACCTTCTTTCTTCATAAATGAAGCATTATGGGGAGCCCATCTCTGAGAACTGCAAAAGAAAGACTTGAAAAGTGATCCCAGCTACACACCAGTGCTCCACATTGCCACAATGGTTCTGCTTTGCCAAAGCACCCCCTCAGTATGTCCCCAAAGCTACCCCCACTCAACAATCCGCCTGGGACACTTTAAAACCTTGACAAAGTAAGCCAGGCACCCCCATGCCACCAGCCACACCTCCTCAAACAGTGTCAGCTGCCTGATTTTCTGTCACATATGTAAGGTGGGCTCAGTCTTCCTATGTGACTGGTCACAGGAGAGGCTGTAAAACCTATGATGAAGCATCCATGAACAGAGCACACTGTGAGGCCTGGATGGGAAAGTGGGAAATAAGGAAGCATCAAATGCAGTAAGAATCAAACCTTTCTCTGAAATAAATTACTGATAATCTTTTGGTGTTGGTCCATCCCCTCCTTTCCATTCATTGTTCTTAACTCTCTGGTTTGAACTTACCCTTGCTGAAAATGAAACAAAGTCACAAGAAAGAGTTCTTTCACATTGAAAGGGAGAATGACTTTCAGAGAAGCATTTGAAACCAAGATATTTCTCCATAATGAACCATGATGGCTTGAAAGGTTTGGTAATCATATCATTGAAAGCTTAGCTATAGAAGCCTTTGAAGCCTGCTTCCTGGGGATGAGAAATATTGCAGCTTCTCCATGCTCAAACACGTCTACAGGCCTCCCAGATGAAGAACTAACTTAATTATGGCATATAAAAATGACTACAGCTGTGGGGTAGGAGCTAGAACAAAAAATTCACAAACAGCTCTTCAGCCTATTTGGAATAGGTCTAAAAGCTAGTAGTAAAAATTTGAAGTTAGTCAAATTCAAAGTAGAAGCTAGGCATACATTGCTAATCCTGAGGACAGTTAATTGCTGAAAGAAGTCATCAAGCACTTTTCCAGTGCTGATAATGTTTTTATAAGAATGCCTTATTATGCACTAAAAACACCTAGACAGATGTGATCTTCACCTAGGTCAAAAACAGAGCGACTGCAGTGAAAAACTGTGATTATGGGGCTTCTTCTAGTAGCCAGTCTTAATGATGGTGTATGCTGTATGACCACCAAGCACTTTGAACTATTTCATATATTTTTGTTATAATGAAGGTCAGATGCAGCAGTCAATGAGAGAAGAGAGACAAAGCTCACATTGTTCTCATGCCTCTGTGGTCAACACACCTAGGCAACTGGGCAGACACTGCAATTCTCTGTGATGGGTCCACTCTAAATTGTTCTTTGGCCCTGGCTTGAACAAGTACATTTTTATTGGCAAGGGCAATCAAATCTTTGGCTAGATATCAAAATAGATGTAGGTATTGGCATGTGGCCCTTTGACAGCTGGATGACAGAACTTTAATCAGAACCAGGATTAGGAGGTGATAGAGCAGTGCAACAAGTGAGTGTCCCCAAGCATTTGGGTTCACAGAATCACAGGATATTCTATGTCGGAAGGGACCCACAAGGATCATCTAGTCCAGTTCCTAAGTGAATGGCCTGCACAGGGATCAAACCTTCAACTTTGGTGTCATTAGCACCATGCTCTACATGCTCTAACCATCGGAGTTAATCTCATTTTTCCTGGCAGATAAACAATGATTTTGGCTTCTTCAGTGCCCAACAGAATAAAGAACAAAACACTTTTCCATGTTTCAGCTAGGGAAAGGTCATCTTTATCCCACCACTTATGGTTTCAGAAAAGATATTAAGAGTAGTAAAGTGCTGATACAGTGTACTGAGGTGAGGACCAGCACAGGCAGGGCCAGCACTTAGAGGTGAGATGTTTGAAACAGGGAGAATTTCTGAAAAGACACTGCAAAGAGATGGGATGGTCTAACTAATGCTGTTTAGCCCAGCTCATCCCCTCCCCTGACTCCCTTCCAGACGGCAAAGAGACCTGGGGGACTGCATGCTCCTTCAGGCACAGAGGTGGAAACAGCCAGCAATGGGGTCCCCTGAGCCTGGGCAAGGAATGTGCATAGGACTTAACCAAGGTGGGATGGGTCAGTGACTTCCCCATCTGCTGTGGGAAGACAGTAAGCCTGAGAACACAGCCTGCTGATTTACTATTCTATTTTTCTGCTTTTCCTTTAATAAGCCTTTTTTTTTTTACCTTCGGAGTTATGCGCTTATGGAAAAGGAAACCGTTTTCATCATGAGCAGGTAGACAATGTAATTCAGTTTGCTGGGATGCTATGGAGGGATTTGGGCTGATGCTACTGAATATTTAGGAACCACTCTTCCACACCAGAGGGTACATGGCTGAAGTGTTCAATGTAGAAAAAATAAATTCACATTCTTATTCCTCTTTTCTCACAGTAGACAAAGTCAAAAGATCTAAACTGGTAAAATACAGTTAATTTTAAAACACCATTTACAGCAGTTAGTCGTCCAAGATGCCATTCAAGAGCATGACAGTAGAATAGACAATGAAAACAGTTATTCATTCATGGTATATGGTAATACTTGGTATCCCCCTGGATAACTTGGAACTAGTTATTCTCAGGGACAGGACACAGAACTGAAATAACATCAGAAGTGCTGTCTGGGAAAAAGATGGGCTGTGTATATACAGAGCACATCCCTGAGGCAGCAAACAGAGGGATAAATGTCCAAAGATGCACTGGCACCAAATGATACCCAAAAAAAGCAAAACTATGTATACGTTCCTCTCCTCGTAAATCTCAGTGTTAAAATTTACAACTCTCCACACCTAGATACCAGCTATAGCTGGAAAACCATTTAATGGGAGACACAGGTCTCCCAGCTGCTTTCAAGTGCTCTCCTCGCCTGAGGATGACTATATTTGAAGATACTTATTTCCCAATGAACAGTAGAAAGCTTGCTGCCAGATAATATCCTCTAGTATCAACTTTCCTTGTGGCAAATTTTTGTTCAGTTCTCTTTTCTTTAATTAGATTAAGATTATGAGCCTCTTCCTTACTAAAGGAAAGCATTATACAGGCACTGATTGAATTACCTGCTAGTGCATGACTCCAGACATAAAACTTAGCAAACTATAGGTGGAAATTGTACTACTAATAGAACAAATTACCGTGGTCCTGCAGTTTTCAGCTAATAAATAAAAGAAGATTAAATTAACAAGCAACCGAATTAAGATGGAAGGTTGGAATCCATTGCTATTTTTTCCTTTGCAAGTGTTCTTACATGTAAAACATTATTCAATATTAGCACATAAGTTCTTTGCTTATAAGCTCTTCAATGCAGAACACCTTTTCCCTGTACATATATTCAGCAATGCAATTCCATAAGATTACTTATGCAAGAAAAATATAAAAAAATGAGTAGTCATTTTTGTATTTTTTGACACAGCTATATTTTTAACCGCCCTTCCTTTTTAAAACTAATCTTCAATATTTTTTCTGCTCTTTTTTGTTAACTACCAGACATCTTGATTCTGAACTCTCTTGGAAGTGGAAGTAACAGCTATCTCATCTAAGCTTCAGTGGAGGAACTTAAAGTGGCTGCAGGAACAGGTGAGACATCAGCTGACTGTTGTCATGGCAGAAACAGTTGAGGTGGAGAGAGATGGTACCCAGGGTACAGCTGTGGCTATTTGAAAGGGTTACAGCAATTAGTGCCATTTTGCTAGTTGAATGAATGTTTTAGTTGTCAGACTAAATCATGCAGAAGAGCCAAAAGTGTTCAATAAATCTTCATTCTTTGGGTAAAAAGAACTGAATGGCCCACTCCTAGCACATATTACTTATGAAGTGCTTATTAATCAAACAGTAACTAACCACAAACTACAAACAGCAGCTGCTCAAGTACCTACAGTAGCTGAGTTGGAAAGGATCTCAAGGGATCATGCAGCTGCCCCTTAGCCCAAGGGCTCAGCAATAGTAGTGCAATTCCTGGCATATTTTCTCTAAAACGTTTTGAGGAAGAAGACCTGTCAGACACCCAGGGCAGCCTACTCCAATGCCTCTCTGCTCTTACCAAAGCAAATGTTTTCTCACTTCTAACTTGAGCGATTTTTTTTGTTACAGTTTAAGCCTGTCTTCTCCCATTTATCGAATGCAGGCCAGTGCCTCCCTACTCATAATCACCTTATTTGGGATTTGAATTCACCTCCCCCTTTTCTCTTTTTTTTTTTTTTTAAAAAAAAGCAAATTAAATTAATTTAATTTTTTTTCCATAAAGATTCTTTCCTGAGCTCAGATTATTCTTGTTTCATTCCTCTGGCCTCTCTCCAGGATGCCTCCACATTTAGTGCAGACTGGTGCCCAGAAATGGACACAGTGTCCTTGTTTGGCCCTTACAAGTGCTGAGCAAAGTAGTAGAATTTCTTTGTGTGTCTTGCATGCTACGGCCCTGTTTACACATCTCAGCATGGCATTTGTCTTTTTTGGAACAGCATGATATTGTTAACTTATGGTAGATCATCAGCTGAACACAAAGCAAAGTTCGGCATCTTTATGTCCACACAGCCATTAAACCTCACAAGAAATTTTCATTTTCAAAACGCTTTTCCCTCACATTCAGTTCAAAGGTAGAATCTGCTAAACTTCATGTGATCATCCTGGTTACCAACAGGGAACCAGCATACACAAGCTCAGCTGAGACTCTTGGGCTTTCAGGACCTTCTTACAGCAGAAAGCCATGGAAGATTCCTGATCATGCCCACAGCAAAGGGATTGTCCCAGATTCAAAAAGACCAGGTTTGTCCTGCCTCTATTGGGCCTAGACGTCCTATGGCCAGAACAGTCTGCTCGTGAGGTTGCACCCAGAGCTGGGTGGTTTGGAGGAGCCAAGCTGCTCACCCATCCCTTGGGGCCTGCTGGGCACATAGAAAAAGCTTGTGAGAACTCCAGCTGCACGTCCACAAAGCACTGCTCCACCAGGAGACTTGCACGGAGCTTCTTTGTTTTGACAAACCACTGTCTTCTGATGAAATGCTGCTTTGTCAGATAAAGCTCAAGCACTCTCTCTTCAGCTTTTGCTTGTTGAAGTTTCAAAGTTTCTATAACTTTCCAGCAAAGCTCAGTCAGGAGCTGTGGAATCTGATAAAATAATTACTGCCTGGAGAGTTATACCTTGTGTAATGCAGGTGCCAGAGCAATTAATTAGCTTTTTTGTGGCTTTTAAATCTGGGAATCATTAAGCCTCACTTTAATGAAGAGTTGTAGTTTGCTACGGCGACAGAAACTCTTCAGCAGATATCCTGCTGTACCTTGAAATTCTTTCATTAATTCAAGGTGTATGGTTAGATCACGGTAAGGTTGGAGCCATGAGCAATATACCTGTCCTCAAAAGACAAGGAAGAGGTTCAAGTAGAACAGAAAACAGGGAGGATATATGTTGTTAACTTTGTGTCCAATCATCTCATTGCTCAAGATGGTTAAAGAAAGGCACTTCTCTCGACCATGGATACAAGATATAAGCCTTAATAGTCCCAAGAGCAGATCAGACTTCTAGTGCTGAGGTACCATGACAATGAGAGAAAACACAAATTGTTCACAGTTGTCAACAGAGCAGGCATTGGCTCAGCACCTCTTTGGTCAAAATGAGGGACAAGCACATCAAAGATGCAACGAAAACCAGATGGAAGAGCTGCGTTTGAGCTTTGTGGAATTAAACTGCTCAATCTTTAAAGGCAGCAAGAATAAAGTGAAAATTTACTATAAAGAACATATTGCCGACGCAGAAAAGCACAATTCTTACACAACACACTGCCCAGAAGAAGGAGATATTTATCTGGACAAATAGCATGATTGGGAAATGGAACCTCAGCCTTGGAAAAGTTTGGAGAGTTCAGAGGGGGTGTAGAGCAAAATTCAGATGTGGAATAGAGACTCTTCTGGACACAATACCCATACGCTTGGTTTTGAAGTAAATAAAAAATGTGAATGCTAGAGCTTTTACTGAGAGTAAGATTTTACAGTATCATCATGACCACAAGACCATCAGCATCACCAGAACAGTATTTCCATGCCCTGCTATTAGCTTCAGGGTGTGTTATCTGTTGTGGATGGAATTTTTCTGGCAGGAATTAAGATGCTAATACACTATCTGACTACAGAAAACTTATGTTAAAAAATGATACATTACAGTTACACCTTGCATTGCAAAAGCTAAGTGGAGGCCAAAACCACAGCATACACATTGGCCATAGTACTAAAGAAGCTGCTGAAGCTCATAAAGAACCAGATCTGGCCAGTTCAAATGCAGAAAGCCATTTACTTAGCACTGGGAGGAATAGCCTGTGGAAGGAAAGGTAGGCCTAAGAACATGTTTAGTTTGGTCATGAAAAACCCGAACACTTGTGCTAGAGTAACATTCTCAATTCTCCAAGAAAAGCTAAATATTAAAAACAATGTTGTAAACCAGGCAATCGTAACAGATTTAATTCTGCTACACCTGATATGCCCCACATTGTTAAGTTTGTCCATGAGTTACCACTTAAGTTTCCAGAATTTTTGTATATTTAACATTATTTTTATGCAGCAGCCACATCTTTAGCTTTTTTTTACTCCTAAGATCATATATTGGTGTCCAAATAATACAGAACCTACTGTGAAAGAGTGTGGAGTCACACCCTGATCTGTGTTTAGCACTACAAAACACCACAGTGACAGAAATATGCCTACGATATCACCGCTGATACTCTGCTCAACACAGAAACTTGGGAACAAGGAAGCCTAAACTGTTAAAGGCTGATGTCTGAGATATTGTGGACTGCCAATATGGAAAATGGAACCAGGAATAAAAAAAAAAAAAGAACACTTTGTTTCAAGGAGTCTCAACAAATCTGGCTGTAGCAGCAAGAGTCAAAAGAGTATCAGCTCCTGGCTCTTGCACAACCAGGTAAAAATCCAAACCTTCCCACAGGCAGCATTTACCATGTATGGATTTAATGTAAGGTTACAAGGACTCTGATCTCCCTTCCACTTCAGTCCTGGGTCATAAAGTGCACACAATCCCATACCAAGCAATATAGCTGTGATTGCGTGGCTTTGTAGCAACTGCCTTTCCATCAGGCTCTGGGGTTCACATAACACTTTTCAAGTAACTTGCATCAGTGTCATGTTCAACATCCCTGTTCAGTGTGATTTGGGTCCTGCAATGTGATATCCCTTTGTGGAAATAATTCTGTGTTTACTGATGGTGGGAAGGAAAAAACCAGAAGTGGTAATAGAAAATACCTTAGAGACTCATTGAATGCACTCAGCAAACACCATCAGCAAACACAGAGCTGTAAGTGGTTTTTGAGTGCTTGATGGAAATCTATATGGAGGGTGACCTACGTCTTTGGAGTAATTTCTACAACGGTGTGGTTGTAACGTAGCCTGAGAAGCAGCTCCAGGGACCTTATAGGCATGACTGGTTTTGATCTGAAGGGTGTTTTCTGCAATAAGAGTTAAGGCTCATTGCTACGAGATATACCACAATCCTCTGAAACAAATACTGGAAGGGAATAAGACAATTCTGCAACTTCTCATTTTTCTACTCCTGTGCCTTCTTCAGTACAAGTGCAGCAAAATGCACGTGTGTACACAGAGGAGGGACACTGAAATGCATGAGGTTGTCAAGGCACCCTACCAAGAGAAGCATTCTGCTCCATCCCCAGTGCTCACAAGGAAATTACTAGACGAGAAACAACATGGGACAAATTCATTAGACTGCTTAATGAACTGCTAAGAAGTGCTGAGGAGCTTCAGCGCCAAACAGGAGCCATGCATAACAGCAGGGCTTGGCAGGATTTCCAAGTCCCAGGAAGTTCCAGAGTCACAGCAGCCCATTTGCAGCCTTTTGGGAAGCTGCCCTAAACCCGCCAGTTATTGACTATGCTAATTTATGCTGGGAGCTACATCAGACCCTTGAGCAATCTTAGATATAGAGACTATAGGTACCAGGGAATCCGCCTTGTCTACATCTTAGGGCTGTCCTGTTTTGCCTCTCTGCATTCCAGATTCTGACCTTCTCTTGTTGTGCCATGGTTTACCAACTTGGTTGTTTCCTACACCTCCTACTAAAAGCATATCATCTTACCTGTTGTTTTAAGTGGATGAAAAGATGCCTTGGGTATAATACCAGTCTAAGGTTTCTTGGTAGTTTCAATGATTTTTGTCTTCATGTAAGGGAAGATTTAGGGAGACCTTGCAGTAAAATAGGAGGTGAAATACTTTGCTAAGGTAACATTTTCTATTAAATTGGTTTCTCTAACTTTCCTTGTTTCTAAAGAAAGTCTTACCCACCAGATTAATGAGTATACGTTCCAGTGACAGCTATTTTACCCCACCCCATATTTTTGGGATGTGGCTAGACCCTCCTGGACAGATGGAGAAAGAAAGCCTGGGGGATGCTCTGATGCTCTGCAGAATGAAGACACTTTATATCCTTGTGGTATGGTGCATATGGCACTGGGATGTGGTTTGCAAAATTTGAGTTGTTCAGACTTTTGCCTGAAGGTGAAACAGCCATGCATCCAGCCTGTGTGCCTTTCAGGGTACCTTACATTCCTGCATATTACATATACATTCCTGCATCTCAAGCAAGCCTTTCCTCTACGTTAAATGCAGAAGCTTTGCCAGCAAGTGTCACTCAATTAAGAATTGCTCTTAATTCCTAATTTGCAGAATTAATATCTTTTCTGGGTCTGGCTTTAGGAGGTATAGAAGTGCTAACGGGTGCTGTGGTCACAACCCACAGAAGTGAAGTCCACCACTGCTCTACAGAATGACCCTGCACAGGTAAACGGGAAGTTTCTTCATCCTTCCCAGCTCCTAATCTATCTTCTTCCTCTTTTACAAGAAACATTTCTGGGAATGACAAGAGGACTCAATCCCCCTAGCAAAGTCCTTCTTCCTCACTTGGCATGCCCATAAAAAAATGTGACTCTTAGACTCTTTGCATCAGGCCACTTCTTTTAAGACGAGCTTTTCTAAAAGCAAATGAGAAGAAGCTTCAGCTCAATTCTGTAATATCAATAATCGCCAATCAAAGAACACAATTTATGAAACTATGTTGCTCTAGTCTGTCTTGGAAAGAATAAGGAGCAACTATCCTAATTATCAACTCCTGGATACTTTATACCATACACTTCCCTTTAATTTTTGTCTCTCATTCTTCTATTTAGAAAATAACAGGTTAGAAGGACTGGACACTGGGAGAGGCCATTTTGAGCTGTTTTTTTCTGTGCTACATTGTGAGACAGAAAAGAATAGAAAAGTGGTGTGAGAAATGCCAAAGAGGTCAGTCATTTGTAAGTAGCTAAAATTACACAATTTAGTGCTGTGTTATTCAGAGATGTCACACTTTTTGATTGGTCAACATTAGATCTGCTGGTTAGCAAGCTGGAGGATTAGGGGATGTAAAATAACAGAATAAGAACACTAGAATAAGGCATTTTGTATTTTTTCTGAATTAATCAACCAACTTTTGATCATTCCTTTACAAATTAGCAGGAGCAAATAAGTTCAGATCATGTAAATAAACATGAGAAGAAGAATCTGGTTTGTATCAGCAAAATTCTTCTTTCCAAAACCTTCTATGATGCATCGATATTAGGTGCAAGCCACTAAATCTGTCTGTTAAGGGCTGCTTTTAAATAAACTAGAATAACATATTTCTGATTACCACCGGGTATGGTTTTTGGAAAGCGATGTTTTTCCACATCCATGTCAACAGATGTCAAACTGAGTATCAGCTGAATCAAGGCTGATTCAGGCTTTTCTCTAGGAAAAAAATAAAAGACAGATCTTAGAGCTGCACACTTTTTCAAATCAGACTTAATCAGGTTGCTTACAAAGGAAAAATATATTTTGCTTAGTAATTTTTTTAAATCTTATTTGATTTCTTTTTTTAAAATCTCTGCATCTGAAGCAAAATGCTTTATTTGGTCCTTTTTTTTTTCCCATGCAGAATCCTCAATGAACCAAACAACAAGGACAACTGTAATCCTAAGCCAGTTTCAACATAAATCCAATTCAGAAAAAACACTTAAGTATGTGCTCAACTTTAGTGAGACTTGACTTTAATGAATTTTAGTTGATTCTAAAAGCTTAGCATGTTGTTTAGTGGTGTGCCATATCAGAGACTAAAGCAGCCCTTGGCTGGCTTCTTCATTCTCATTTATACTATTATTAAAAACAAATAAACACTGTCTTTGTGTTGGATGGTTTCTTTTTACATCAAGTCCAGCAGGATTTATTAGTAAATTCTTATGGAATTTTTGTTGTCTTTTTTTCTATCTTTTCTCTTACTTTTCTGGTTCTCTGCTGTCCCAGGACGACTTTCTTTTTTTTTTTCTTCCCATTTTCCCACTCCTTATTTTTTCTCTTCTATATAATTTTCTGAACAGAATAATTACTGTTCTTTTTCCTGTTTTCTCCTCTCTCTTCCTTTCATTCTAATACCAAAACAATCTTTTCTATTTTTGTATTTCTTTTGCCTGTATACTGTGTGCAACCTCTTCCTGTTAAAGAGGGCAGGAGGTAAGGGGATCCCCAGGAAAGGAAAAAGCAGATTCAATGTAAAGGGGGTCTCAGAAAGTCATTATAAATGTTAAACTCTAGCAAGGATAAAAGTTCTGCTGAATACATAAAATCATTAAACATAAATCAGTGGAAGCAGAGAAGAAACTCAAGAGTAGAACTGCAAGTGTGAGGAGAGGTGAGTAACAGCACAGACAGGGACATGTCCCACTCTAGTCCTACAGCGAGAGAAGGCAGGTTTTGCTGACTTTCCCTTGCAGAGCTGGCTTG
This sequence comes from Cephalopterus ornatus, assembly GCA_013396775.1. NCBI lineage: Eukaryota > Metazoa > Chordata > Aves > Passeriformes > Cotingidae > Cephalopterus > Cephalopterus ornatus. The sequence goes on from VZRE01001889.1 coordinate 67,761, forward strand.
TGCTAGCATGTCCCAGGGGGGCTGGAGCACAGGGAGGAATACAATACTGTATGCTGCGCACTGACCCCTGAATGGGAACAGTGACCCTTGTCTGCCTATGCAATGTGCTGGAAGATCAATGTGATATGCAAGGACATGTTTATCAGTCATGACTATTTATATTAGTCACTTAAGAAATGCTGGCTGGACCTGTGGGCTGCACTTTCCGGCTGAAGATGTCGGTAAGATGATACCACAGACCCATGACATACAGCCAGAAGTGGCAAGTAGCAATACCAAAGCAGCAGCATGCAAGCAGCCAGCGTCCCTCGCCCCTACTGCCCCACCTGCCCTCTTCACGGATGCATCATATTGTTTACAAGTTTGTTTGAAGCACAATTTCCATGACAATTTGTAAAAGATGGAGACGACAAGTGTAAATATTTTTTCAATATTCACTCTTACACTCTTTTCAGAATTCATCTTGAATCCTACAGGTGTATGTTTTCTGCCCTGTAATGTAGGAGGATGATGAAAATTGCCATTCAGATGCCAATCAGCAGTTCATTTGTTATAAGAGCCTGCCTCTAGCAGTAGCCAATGATACCTACTAAAAAAACGTTGCACTGGACAATTATAGGGCTAATGTCTTACAAGACACTAGCTAGCACTTGGTTAAAGCCCTAAGGAAAAAGTTTAGTGAAAAACAGCCTTAATTTTATAAAAGGCAGCCCTAGAATAAAATCATTAACCTGTTAACTTTTTTCAAATTCATTTCTCTTCACAACTGAGACTCCAACATTCCCCTGAACAAAATATATATATCCTTGAGTGATATTCCCCTATTGAAAATTCCTCGTCACTCTCCTCAGCTGATATAATCACCCAAGATATCACAATCTCACCTGTGATTTTTTATTGCATCACCATCGCAGGTCATCAGGAGCTCCAAAGAGCCACCAAAATAGATCTCAAACCCTCACCTTAGCTTTTTCCTGCCAACTTTGGCAGTTTAGCTTGAACTGCTGAGACAATGCGATGAACCAAATCAGCTGGATTGGGCATTGAAGAAGACCAGGAGCATGGCTCTTGCTGGGCAGACTGTCCAGGTAAAGAGCATGCTGTTTTAAGAATAACACCTCAAACCACTACAGTTAGATCCAGAGGAACATACCTAATAATGCTCCAGTGTGGGCTTCTTTTGAATACATTTATCTCGATAGATCTACTATGCTTTTAAACAGAAAAAGGCTAGGAATTGTATCTTTCTCACTTCTAGGTTCATTTGGCTGCTGAATTCAGTATTGCAGCTGATTGGATTAACATACTCTTCAAGAAGTTTCATATGATTTTGCTGGTAATTACTGCTTAGTGAGAGTAAAGACAGCAGAACTGAAATGCAGGTAGGGACAAGCAAAGCTATTCAACTTCTAAAATAATCTGTATTCAGAGCAAAGGACTTCATCCATTCTTTCCATTGTACAAAAATAAAATTCATAAAAATGCACGTGTTAATTTTCTTTCAGCATACAACATCTTATGCTTTTAACACAGAAAAAGATGGAAAATTATCATCCTTTCTGGCAAAGCTCCTCTCTGAAATTAAGCGGGAGGTCCCCAGGCTTGTCTTTGAGAAGTCTAATTGCTAAGCTTTGTGTTCTCTGGTTTTCTAAATAGAGCCTTTTCCCCTTGTGTTAGACATTACAACATAATTTTTTCCGGTTCATAATTTAAAAATGATTGGTGAGGGATACCAGAGCTTCAAGGCAGGACAGATGACATCCTCCTCTGCATCATTTCTATATCCAGCACAGAGAGTTCCCAGCAGCTTGGGAGTAGAATCAAATACAGAATTTGTGTCATGGAAGGAGTTGAAGAGCAGCCTGCATTATTGCACAAACTGGAATGGTATTAATGACTTGAATGCCCGCAGCTGGGAAGAGTGCCTGGATGCTGGAGTACCAGCCGTCTGCCAGGAGAGCAGGACTGCCCACTACGGACATAGGGGCAGGAAGAGAGCTCTTGACCAGTGAGTTAAAAACTAATATCAGAACCACTGGAAGATACATGAGAGTTTTCATGATCTTCACAATCCTTTTTGTCACATTGTCCATAAATCAGAAGACACCGTGGCCACCCACTTCATCCATGCAATCTCAAGAAACACAGCCACGGTAATCGACCACAATGGGGCAACCTCTCGTTAACACAGTGCTTTTTAAAATACTATTTTTTAATTGACTTCCCCCTCACTCCTTTTTGAAGGTGATACTTCTGGAACAGAAAAACACCCAGGGTCACACTCCAGTGAGACCCAGGCGCCTTGCCTGCCCGCCAGCTCTGCAGCTACACACGCTTCATCTCCGGGACAACAGTGTGACTTTTGGAGGCTCTATGCCTCATTTAGCCCTGGTAATGGCCTAATTGGGTTGGAAAAATGCAGGAGCAGGAGTGTGATAAAGAAACAGCTCTGCTGTGCTTATTTAAGTGGGAAGAAAAGAGAAGAGAAGAGAAGAGAAG
>VZRE01001890.1:0-10070 GCA_013396775.1 Cephalopterus ornatus
TTCTATGATTCTATGATTCTGTGATCTTAATTCCTTTGTAATAGATTCCTTGATTTTGGGTAAGAGCGTCATTCATCTTTAACACATCAATCTGAGAAGAAAAACTCAAATCGACTAAAGGACTGATACAACAGACACTGCAAAGAGATATACACTTGGATTTATCCAGCACTCCCTATATAATATGGATTTACATATACACCCTACAGTTAAGAAAAGAGATGTTTAGTTCTCTGATACCAGAAGCTGGGATTTCCAGGAATAGAAACTATAGTAAAAAGTATATTAAAAAAATTAACATTAATGCCTCTATCTGCCATCACTCTTTTCATAGGAAGAGCTGACTATTGCCTGAAGAATCCATAGCAGTGTCTTCCTGCTATAAGTTATGTGAAAACTTTACAAGGTTCCCCTTTGAGTTCACAGAACACGGAAATATTTCCCTGGTAATCAGACCCAAACTCATGCTCTGGAAGGCAACCAGGTCATGTAGATCTGTTCAGAAATGTATCAAGCTTAAAGTAAATTATGTTGTTTGTCCCAATGTTTTAATGGAAAGGCAGTTCCAGCACATAACTTTGAATTATTTAGAAGCTACAAGACAAGAGGCAGGGAAAACATGAGACTCATCCTTGTGATAGAAGTCATGATAAAGATAGCTGACAGCACAAACTTGTGTTCCTCCTCTCAAACACACACCTGTACACCAACACTTGTTGAATAAATGGTCCAAAGCTGATGTTCAACAACGTCAAGGGTTCAGTGGAGTTACTGGTTTGAGTCACTGCCATGCCCCAGCACACATCCCTTTCTCCCACCACTTCTGTGTCACAGCATGCTCTCCCACTGGAGGAGAGCAGTACAGACACTGTGCAGCTCTGTTGAAAATGTACTGATCCATCTAAGGGAGGAAGAAAAAAAAAATCATTATTTCCTCCTTCATTTTCAAAAGAATTTGTTCCCAAACTTGATTCATAGCAGGCAGTTGTGTCATCACAATGGAGGAGCCAAAGGGTAGCACAAGAAAGAAATGAAGGAATCCCTTAAGCTGACGTTGCAGCCAGGCATAAGGTAAAGCCACAGGCTCACTGTGTGGGAACTGTGATTAGCATATAAATGAAATGCACTTTCCTAGTCTGTTGACCTCTTAGCCACTTCCAGTATCATGTTTCTTTAAGACTTCTGCAGTGTGCTACCATCTGGGCCTGATCTTTAGATAATATAAATCCACTGAAATCAGAAGCTTGTGTTGCTTCACATCATGTCATCAATACTTTCACTGGCCTGAAGTAAAGTACCTCAGAACAGATGCACATCATCAGGAACCCTAACATGCTGCAATGGGTCCATTATGTTTATTTCATCATACCTAAATATATTTCAGACAGCTTCATTTTCTCCAGAGTAGTTTTCTTCTGTGCTTGGAAGGTAAATTTAAATATATTAAAAGCTTTGCCTTCAGCAAAGATGCTTTCAGAACAGGAATACTCATCATTCAAATAAATGATAATGTTTTTTTCCATCAACCTGTTCATTTATCCATGTCACTATTTTTATTGATGTGTTTCTCCTTCTAAGCAAGGTTGAGTAGAAATCTACATTCTAATTAACATTTTTATATTACTATGCTCTGATTAAAACTAAATGGCAACAGAGAAATTTGCATTGATCACTCAAAACTAAGGTGTAATTGCTCTACAGTGATTAGGAAAGGTTTTACATTTGGTTTCTTTAACAGTGGTTACCTCTACTGAATAAAAGGAGGTTTCATTCTGGAAAGGGTTTTCCTTTTTAAATATTTTAATCTCATATGAATTTACAAACTTAGTTTGGCATTGTATGTATGGCAATCACTGTTTGTTTGTTCGTTTGTTTGTTTACCAGAAATGCTTGTTATTACTCATCAGGTCTCAGAAAAAGTTCTGTACGTCATGCCCTGACCTTTGGTATAGGTGGGAGGGGCTTCTATTAATCCAGCTGGGCAAAGCAGTTGCAATAGTATTTGACCTTCTCAGCTCTATGCACTCAGTTAAAAGTGTAACTCACCTGTAGGAATGATGGATACTCACTACAATGCCTCAGAGAAGTGCTAGTTACCCATGCAATTCCTTACCATCCAAAGGAACTTAACTTCAAGGAGCAAAGGTAATCCATGGAGGCTGTCTTTACCTACAGAAAAGGAATGTCATCCATCCTAGGTTTTCTCTTCAGAGCAGGCTTGCTGCAACACACAGTTTAAATCAAGGTTTATGTTGGCAGGAGCCAGAGTAAATCCCAAGAGTTCTGATTTTGTGAGTTACATCCAGAACCAGGATGCAAGAAATAAACCTGTGCTCTGTTGAACTGTGTTCCTTTAAAAAGTTATTACTGCATCTCTTAAGATTACAGCACTGTGATCCATTAGGACATCTAGCATTTGCATATTAACATTCCCAGTACCACACAATATTACTTGATTGTTTTGTATTTGAAATCCCAGTTCCTTTCAAGGTATTGATGAGGTATTACCACAAATCTACTTTATTATTTGCTGAAGTGGGTGTTCAAGACACAAAAATAACTATAAGTACTTCCATATTACCATATTAGTTCAGGTCTGGAGTGTACTTTTGGAAGAAACCACCTGATCACCCCTTCTTCCAACATTTCTGAGCACACAAACTGTATCCCTTTCAGATGAAACTGTACCAGAAGCTCATCCAACATGCCAAATGAAGGACATTCAGTCTATAGGGTCACACTAAACCTGATGCAAATTAAACCCCCTGAAATCAGTACAGAATTATTTCAGATTCTCAAAGCCACCTACTTCCTCTACAGATCTTCTCCTATTTCACCCCATTAAAATTCTTCTGCACATACCGAGGAGGGAAGGATGAGCTCTAAAGCAGTCATTAGTTTTGTCATTGGTTTTGTGGTTTAGGAAGGATCCTCTTTATCTTTGGGAAACAAGTGGTAGCAACTGCCTTGCCCAGCACTTAAAAAAACAGGGACACAAACCCCTGGCATGAAACTCTCACTTTTGTTGTGCTGTTTGCAATTCAGTCTGCACTAACAGACCCAGTGATAAAGCGGACATTGCACAGTTCTTCCACACAGGTTAGAGGTAATTTTAAAAATATCACAGAATAGTTATCGCAGCTAGACAGGAGTTTAAAAAGGAAATAAAAATGGCTTGTGTGTTTAACCATGTCAGGGCCTCAGATGCATCTACATAAACAGGTGTTTGCACAGATACTGAAACTCAACTACACAGCATTGTTATTGTGTGATTTTTGTGTGCTTCCAGAACATCCCAAACTGTTTTCATTCCCCATTGAAACAGATGGCAATGCCCTAGCAAAGATGAATAAGCCAGATTTCATAGCTGCAATGGTGATTAGACAGGTAGATACATGATACACACCTCCTGATGAAAAATGTAAACCATTGCTCAGTGTGAGTTAGATTGCTGCTTATGTTGTAAGTCAGGTAATCTTGTACAATGTTTCTGTTTGAGTAGCTTCTAATTTTTCACATCTTGCCATATTTGTAATGCCAATTTACTATTTGAAAGTCATGAGATGGTGACTAACCTGTGTTCAGTCGTTGGGCATCTTTGAAGACCCAACATTTCAGAAAGCATGAAAAGGTCCTAGCAGACCCACAATTCCTCTGGACCACTGAAACCGGATCTTTGGTCTTAATTCCTTAGTGGATAGACAGCCATAATGCTGCTAGGGTTGTGGAGGGATTATACTAATTTATGTGGAGCACATGCTAAATGGTACTAGATGGGCTTCCGCAGCTGATAAATGTTATCCACACATCAGCATAACAACCACAATAGACTCATGCTCTTTAGCCTCTCCTGCCCATGGCGTAGCAAGGAGCATCTCCAACAGGCTGCAGCCACTAACGGGCACTCATTTCTATCTCTGCCAATTCTTTCTTTGACAATTCTTCCTTTGCCAGCAGCAAAACACAGGATCACATAGAATCACATGGAATCATTTAGATTGGAAATGACCACACAGACAGCCAGGTCCTTTGAACAATCACCACCTTTTCAACTAGACCATGGCACTAAGGGCCACATCCAGTCGTTTCTTGAATGGTGATTTCTTCCAGGAATGGTGACTCCACCACTTCCTTGGGCAATGATTAAGTCCATCACAAAGTTTAGCAACACTGCCTGTTAAGAAATTCTTCCTAATGTGCAGCCTGAACGTAATGTCCAGCCTGAACCTCTGCTGGCTCAGATTGATGCTGTGTCCTCTCATCCATTCAATTGTTACCTGGAGGAAGAAGCTGATCCCGACCTGGTTACATTCTCCTGTCAGGGAGTTATAGAGGGTGATAAGGTTTCTTCTGAGCCTCCTTTTCTCCAGGCTGAACAACCCTCAGCTGCTGTTCATTGTACATACCCTCTAGACCCTTCACAGCTCCGTTGCCCTTCTCTGGACACGTTTCAGCCACTCAATGTCTTTCTCAGAGTGAGAGGCCCAGAAATGGACACAGAACTTGAGGTGCCTCCCCAGTGCCAAGTACAGGGAGACAATCACTGCACTGGTCCTGCTGGCTACATTACTTTTGATATAGGCCAGGATACCATTGGTCTTCTTGGCCACCTGGGTGGGCACATGCTGGATCACGTTCAGCTGCTGTCAACCAGCACCCACAGGTTCTTTTCCACTGGGCAGCTTTCCAGTCACTCTACCGCTAGCCTGTAGTGCTGCAGGGGGAACATGGGAAACACTTTTGAATCCTGCCAATGAAAATGAACATTTAATAATGAAAATTTTCATTCTGTTTGTGTAAAGATAAGTGATCCTATATGCAGCTTAGCTTACAAAATATCATAATTTTGTGGGTTACTATCCACAGTAATGAAGTGATGCATTTATGCCTAAAAATTTAATGCAAAAGGAACTATTAGTCTCTAGTCAACCTGTGAATTCTTGTACATCAATTTTTGATAAAGCCCGCAATCTAGATAGAATAAATTAATATCATCAGCACCTTTTAGGCCATATCTGAAGCTGCTGCATGAATGAAATAAAGCATGAAAGAAAGGCTTTGAGGGGCATCCTTTTGTTTTGCCCAGACATCATAAATAAAAAAATTGAAATTCACTGAGCTTTGCTCTCATATACAACCCATGCTCTACCTGTTTCAAAACTTTAAACAAGCTGCATAGCAAATCATTTCACGTGATTACAAAATCCAGATGAGTAAGCATGAGAACACCTATGCTGAGATAAGTGAAGTCAATATTTTTCACATCTAGATTTTCTAAGCAGTAAAATGCATTTGTTTGCAGAGATTTGTGACTAAAGTCTTTAAGAACTTTATGAATTATGTATAACTAGGAACATGTGAATGACAACACATGAAGAAATGACATGAATAACAAAAAAGGAAAGAGCAGGTGTCAATGGTAGTGAATTCATCAAGCCATCAGACATCATGGCACATCTCTACATACAACTTCAAGGTGCTCAGAGCAGGAAAACAACAGGCAGACTATAACCTGAGAGGGAAAAAATGCCTCTGAGTGGATCATCAGAATTCCCTAATGAAGGGAGGAAAGGAAAAGGGGAAAAGATAAAAACCTGTATAAGCGATTGGAAGGCATACCCAAAAAACAGGCACATGATTGCTAAATTACAGCAGCCTCACAGGCATGAGATCCTTCACAGTCCATGACCCTTACTCACCGTCCTGACACAGGTAATCCTACCCAGACTCTCTACGCAGACATTATGTCACTTGTATGCCTGAAGAAAGGAGCATATGTGTGAGTGTATAAATCCAGTTCTGTTTAAAATAAACAGCCTGCAATGAGATTTGTTACACTAACTGTAACGTGGCTTTGCATCTTAAGCACTCACAGCTGTTGGAAATGTGTTGCGTAAGGTGTAGCAGCAAGTATTTGAAGCAAGTCAGCAAAGAACCTGTTACTCTTCCATAGAACTTTGTGGAGGATGAGCAGGAGTGGGAGTGACAATTGTACGAGAAATAGAAAGAAGCACTAGAAGACTCGATGGACGAGAGTGAAGTATAAAAAGAAAGAAGAAAAAAGATCCCCATGTTTATGGACTGTTCTGCGTTAAATGAACTGCTTTAAACCGTATTCGGGTTTTGAAGTTTAAATCTCTAGTTATGTTTCCCTCATTTTTCCCTTTGTTTTATCCCTAATTTTCCATTGGTCCAAGTTTGGTGCAGTGCGTCTCCCTTCCCTATTTGGTATTGCTATGCCCCAATATACATGTTCCACCCCTGTTTTCCTTATATGGAGAGTTCCTCCTCCCCTTACATTCCCTATATGGTCATGCTCCACCCTCTTTCCGGAACCTTCCCTCAGAACCCTATATAAACCCTGTCCTTTGCTCCACCCCTCAGTTCACGCACCAACCACTGGTGTGTGTACACCCCTTGTGGGCCAAGCCATCAATAAAGGCAGCTGAATTCCACCAATCACCCGCCTACAATTCCTGTCTTCCGGACCCACCAACCTGCTTCCCTATAAAGGGTTGCATTAGAACTTTATTTTTTTAAGGCATGTTACATTTTATTTCTCTTCTTTGCTAACATTTATGATTATTTTGTCCTTAAATAATTGAAATTTCAGAAAGGGACAAAATACTTTTCTTTGATTCTGTGAGTTAACATAATCAAAAGCTTATATTTCCATCAGAAAACTATTTCCAAGAAAGTAATAGTTCTAATGAACTTTGTGTTACAGTGCAACCTCCTATCCTTCTCTACAAGAAGCAGTAGTCTTCACAGAGCAAACCATAAAACACATGAGTTAAATTGCATATAAAGTCACTATAAACAAGCAAATAAAAGTGCTTGGATTTTTATTTCCTAAATTATAACACAGGGCATTTTCCTGGGCAGTTTTTTTTTTTTTTTTTGGANTTTGGACAATTCTTTGATTTCAGTATGAAATGGCCATTAAAAGTTTTAAAGCATTTTTTTAAAACAGGTAAGTATGAAAATATCATTCATCTCTCTTGCTTTGCTAAATTGAAGGTAACTTGAAAGAAATATATTTGAGAGAAGAATATAGATTAAATATGTATTAAGTAGTATGTTTGAACCAAGAAGAAAAATTGTCGTGGTTTAGACTTAGTAGGCCCCTCACTCCCTTCTCTTCTCTTGTTGGATGAGGGAGAAAAAAACATAAGAAAGGTTTAATAATTGAAGCAAAGTAAAATATTATAATAATGATGATACTACTACTACTAACAGTAATAAGAAGGAGAGGGAGCTAGAAAGAGTGAAAACCCAAGACAGACAAGTGATGCCCAACACAGTTTCTCACCACTCACTGACTGATGTCCAGCCCATCCACCAGTAGCAACTGTCCCCTCCTGAACAGCTTCCCCAGTTTACATGATGTGAGGAATATCCCTTTGACCAGTTCAGGTCAGGTGTCCTGGCCATGATTCCTCCGAGCTTCTTGTGCAGCCCCTCACTGGCAAAGCAGTAAGAAGTCCTTGACTTTGGGTCAGTACTGCTTAAGAGCCAAAACAACCACACTCTCATACTGAACCCTAAACTCAGCATTATACCAGCTACTAAGAAGAAAATTATCCTAATCAAAACCAGAACACTGTGGTGGTGGGTTTTTTTAAAAAATCCAAACCATTGCTGTATGCTTTTAAGGTTTTTCTGAACTGTCATCAAAAGGCATTCTACTATCTTCAATCCCTAAAAATGGTCATGGCAAAATAAGTGAAGGTATGCAATTTTAGTTTAAACCCACCACTGGTGGTTTTACCTGGAAAGATGACAATGTGTTATCTCCCTGGATAAAATGAGGGGAAAAAAACAACCCAAAACCAGAAACAACCAACCTTTCCAGTGTTTGATATGTTCAGAAACAATTTTAAAGGTTAATCCAGCCCATTAAAACAGGCCAAGTATTGTTCATTATTTCCACTCAGATTAAAATAACAAATACATAAAATAAAGAAATGTATCCACTTTTCATTCAAACTTCTGTGGGCCCAGGAGCAATGAGCTGATTGGCACTTCAGTGCAAAGGTTTCATGCTGATTGTCATGCAGAAAAGCTATTGAAATACTTTTGTCAGAGACAGCAATAAGCTGCCAAACAAAGATTAACAATCATGGCAAAATATTTCATTTCCCAAAAGTCATGGACATTGTGACTTCTTTGACAAATGGGACTTAATTCAGTTTTAAATGACACTGAAGCATTGAAAACTTCTAAGCTTTGATTGCATCTGAGTGTAGAAACAGAGCAGAGAATTCTTTTATCTTATTGTAATGAACTTCAATTAATAATTCATAATTTTTAATATTTTAATAGATTTCATGCTTTAGAGCCTACCTAAGCAAACTGGAAAGCCACAGAGTATAGAGGCATCCTCACTACAACAAAACAGTAGGAAAAAAGACTTCATGGTTTCTTGAGCAATGAAGACTTACCTCAGTAAAAATTTATGTACCCTTTACCCTCATACATTGGGGAATTTTTATCAAGAAGTTATTCATTACATACTCAGAGACTCTGTACCAGTTTCGCTTCATATTCTTCTCTCTGGAGTTTCTAAATGCTTAAACCTATGCGAAAATGTAAAAATTTCTCACTGAACAACAAGGAATAAAAAGAGCTTGGTCTGAAAAGTCTTTAGGCAGTAAGCAAGAAAGTGAATCACAATAGGGAAATTAAATCAATTAAAGAAAATGGACAGCTCTAATTTATTTAGAAGTAAATATTTAGGTTAGAAAAGTACAGATTCATTGAAACTAGCGTAGTTCCTTGCATGGTCTTGCAAGGTAGACTGCCAAGGGTAGGCTTTCCAGCACTGAGATAGAACAGGTGTGTCTCTGCATGTGTCCAGAATCTCTAATGTAGTCAATGGTGTGGTGATTTTATGGTCAGGATCTCCTATCTGGATGATGGCAGAGTTCCAAAGTTTACACCCAGACCTACAGTTTCAGCTAATAGGTTTTTACTCCAGTGAAGGTTCCAGCAGACGTTTCAGTTCACCACTGCTGTTACAAGACTAGATATGCACTCGGGTGGCCCAACAAGATCATCCTAGCTATCCAGGCTCACCTGTAAACTCCTTATAAAATGATTCTGACTATAGAGATTCTCTGCGGATGCAGAAGAAGTCACAGAATCTATCTGGATGTTCAATACCCTAACGACAAAGCTACAGGCTGTTCTGGATTTTCAAAGTCTTTCAGTTCTACCCTAATTCATGACTTTGCAGCTGTTCTCTGAGAATTTCTCTGTGATCTCTCACTTTCTTTTTTCACTCAGCTTTCATTTGCACAGAATAGGATCTCTGGGAGATATTCATCAAAAAGTCCCCTTTGGTGTTTCTTTTCCTATTTGTAGCAGGGCAATTGACAATCATCTTGCTTCTGAGTGGATGAAAGAAGCTGAAAGAAAGAAGATATAAAGTGAAGAAGTGAAAAAGCACTGATTATCAAATAACAAAAGAAAATATTGTAGCTGACAAAGTTTAACTCATTTAGCTTCTATTAAGATACTAGATTCTGACAACCCAAAAACTTTCTTTTTCCTTGTTTAGTGCTTTGCATTCCTTCACACATAAAATATGCTTGATTCCATTAATTTTTAGTCATTTTAAGTGGATTTTAATATTTATTTTGTTATGGCATTATAGAAAACAAGTAAAACACCCACACTTTACTAAGAAGACAGTGTGTTTATGTAATTGTCAAGAACATACACCAGCATACATACTAGTCATAGGAATGGAAAACTAATGTGGCTTTTGATTTGCAAAAATATGCAAGATAACTGCACCTTGGTAGAACTATAACCTATTGTTCTTCGATGCTGGCAGTTGAGGTATTTGAAAAATAGTTCTGCCTCTTCTTAGCCATCAAATAGTTCTTTTTCTTATGAACATTTCAAAACTTTTAATAAAATTATTTAATTTACCCAAATCAAATAATAATGTAGATCAAAATGGAAGGATGATCAGTGGCATGAGAGCATGTATCAAGCACATATTATAGCAGTTTGCCTCCTATAAATCTGTAGGCATATCATCATCATCATCATGGCTAGGC
>VZRE01001892.1:2277-41979 GCA_013396775.1 Cephalopterus ornatus
AACAACAGAATGCCTTCTTCCCTGCCCCAGCCCTCTAACATAATATCTGGAAAGGTATTTAAGGCACATTATTGCTGTGATCACTGACGAGAGAATGAAAATGGCATCTTCCATCAGAACACCACTGCATATGGGAAAGGGCCAGCTGAAAGCTAAAATCAAAAGCTCCAAGTATGAAAGGAGCTGACTGTACTTTCTAACTCAACTCATTTTGCACAAGTAAGTCCTGAGTATTTCACTAAAATTGTCCTTTGAAACAGCTGAAACAATTTTTTGGAAGGAAACCCTGTTTTAACCAAAAGTTTGGTATGCCATGTGCGGTGACAGCACCAGAAGCAGTGGTCACAAACTGAAACACTTTTCACTGTGAGGGTGACTGAACACTGGCACAGGTTGCCCAGGAAGGCTGTGGAGTCTCCATCCTTGGAAATACTAAAAAGAAGAAAAGAAGACTGACCTGGCTGAACAGAGAGCTTTGGCTGGTATAATGAAAAAAATGAGAGTTTACAACCTTTGGAAGAAGGGGCAGGCAGCTCAGGAGGACTACCAAAGATGTTGTGAGGTTATGCAGGGAGAAAATTAGAAGGGCACAGCTAAAACTTAATCTGGCTGCTGCTGTAAAAGACAATGAAAAATGTTTCTATAAATACACTAGCAACAAAAGAGGGCTAAGGAGACTCTTCATCATTTATTGGATATGGGGGAAAACACATAACAACAAACGAGGAAAAGGCTGAGGTACTTAAAGCTACCTTTGCCTCAGTCTTCAGTAGTAAGACCAGTTGCTCCCCGAGTACCCAGCTCTCTGAGCTGGGAGACAGGGACAGGGAGCAGAATGAAGCCCCCATAATCCAAGGGGAAATGGTCAGTGACCAGCTACACCACTTAGACACATACAAGTCTCTGGGGTCGGACAGGATCCATCCAAGGGTACTGAGCTGATGCTCATGGTGTTGACAGACATACTGTTCACTGGGTAAAAAACTGGCTGGCTGGCTGGGCCCAGAGAGTGAAACTTAAAAGACATATAAATGTGGCACTCCAGGACATGGTTAAATTATGACTTTGGCAGTCTTGGGTTGATGGCTGGATGATCTTCTAGTTCATCTAAATGATCCTATGGTTCTGTATGGTTATCTTCAAAAGACAGGCCGGAGCTACATAGCAGCCAGTATTTGGAAGTTTTGCTACAAAATTCAGAGGTTTGATTCCTTCTAATTATTAATGGAATAATATTTATCTTATAAATGCTACTTAGTTGCTGCAAATGAACTTCTTAATAAGTAAAAAGCTATATGAATAACGTGCCTAAAAATTCTATCTATTGTGTTTAAGAAGAGTACAAAATTACAAACACAAAGTGATCACATCGTTTATAGAATAAAAACATACTTTTGCTTTTTTAATAAGATTTGGGCTTTCATGATTTATAGAAATGTATAGAAATTGATCCATTAAAACTGTTAAAAGAGAAAGCAAGTTAATAATCTGGAATATCACTGCTGCAGAGATATAGCAGGACTCTACTTCCCTATTTCCCAGTTTGCAGCAGGTCCCAAAGTAGCTAAGCAGATCTGCAGCCTAATTTGAAGATGACTGATAGCCGTAGCACGTGCCTCCACACCTCTAACATCCTTCCTTGTTATTTAAAGCTTCATAGCACGGTTAAGGCCTATTAAATGGTTTCTTCCAATCTCCAGTTTCAATTGATTCATAGTCTTGTCAGAATTCACTTTGTCACACTATGTTGTATCATAACAGGTCCAGCTGCACATTCGTCCCATGTCAAAATCTCAGGGAAGAGCACAGTGTTCCTAGTGTGAGAGAAATGCAAAAGACAGCCCTCCACAAATATTGATTTAGTTCGTGAAAAGACTTTTAACACTTATTGCTTTTACAGGTAGGACACCTTCAAGGCTATAGACATTTAGTGTAGAATGGGCAAGTCAACTAACGAAAATACATTGACTGGGGAAAGATAAAATTCCTGAGTTTTTTACTCACTTGGAGTGCTGTAAAGTTAGTTTGTATGCATTGATTTCAAAGGCAATTCTCCTGTTTATACTGAGATTGATGAACATGATGGGCTTACAGTCCTGTTGCTTCTTGTGATCCAAGTCCATGATTAATTGAAATATCTTGTTATCCATTTAAGTCTCAGTATGCATAGGTAATTCAGGGTAGCAAACAACTGCTCTTAGTATGTCAATTCCAACAGCTTAACAATGTGATTTTGAGTTGTATTTTCTTTCTCTTTCCTTCATATTTTGGCTTTTCCTCTTCATTTTATAATTGAGGTTTGCATTAGCAAGCAATCAAAACTCCTTCATTTGATGTGATGATATTCTTACCACAAATCATTTGTATTCAATTCAAACTAGTTATCTAATAGCTGATGCCTAAAAAAAGTAGAAAGCACTCTATGTATTTCGGAGTTAATCTGCATTGACTTAAGATGATAAGTAATTTTTATCTAAAGCTGTTTAAAAAATTGGTAACTCTTATCTGGGTTGCAGTGGTTGCATTTGTCTAAGGGAAACTGGTAAATGAGTAGGTAACAGTTACAAGAAACAATGTTTAGTAAAGGGAATTAATCCAAAGTGTTTTATTAGCTATAGGTAATATCTGGACAGGTAGTAGGTGGCTAAATACTGTTATTCTATATGGAAAGTATTATTCAGCTTTAGGTCGGAAAGTGCTGTCTGCTCCTTTGGTAACTTTGTCAGCTATTTCACCCATGTTTTTTTTCACAACTTTGAGATCATTCTCGTGCAAGAGTTTTTGTGTGAGGTACTTCTCTCGTTTGACCTTGCTCTTGGTCTTTTGTGATACATCCGGAATTGCATATGAAATAAGAAACTTCACAAAGTATATGACATGCTGGGAAAGATGAAAATGAAAAAATGTCAGTCAGGCTGAACAGAACATTATTATGATTATAAATGAAATGTCACATTATCTCTTAAGACTCTAAGCTGATTCAGTACCAGTATCTATCACAGCAGAACAGTATTTTAAGAAGATATAACTAATCAATAGAATAATTATCCGATAAACAAAAATTTATGATTTCCTAATTCTGATTTAAGCAAGGACTTTTCTGCCTGCTTTGGGGGAAGCCTGGTACCCAGTGCTTCCGCCCTGCATGGAAACATTGGTTACAGTTTCTTATAAGATTTTTTAGGTTTGTTCAAATGACTCTGGGGCAATTACTTTGCTTTGGGAACTCTGATCTAACCAGTTGCATGTTTCTGATGACTTCAGTAGTCCTTGGATCAGACCCTAAGCACATTCTATAATTAAATAATACCTAATATTTCTCTCCCTTCATCTTGGACTGACTCTCATCTTTCATAACCCAAGCAGAGGAAAGAGCAATTGCTTTTTGACAATAACCTACAGACTCACCTGTTGCAGTGACTGTTTTTATAGACTTCAGTCTGCTAGTGCACATGTATTATGTATAAACATTCATGAGGCTGTGTGCAAATTTCCTCTTAGTACATGTGAAAATATTTTTGGTGCAGCTATCCCTTCTATTTCTGGTACTGAAAATAATTTCACAATTCTTGAGAAAAGAAGCTGCAAACACGTGGGGCAATCCTCAGCTGATATCATGACTTCAGGGACTTCTTTTTCTAATGGTGCTACGCTTAATTTACATCTCCCAAGCTCTTGTCCATGCTAGCACACATCACCAGCTCTGATAGCCGTGCCTGGACAGAATGTCTCTGAAGGATTTTCTGCCAGGAGGGAAGAGACTAAATAAGCAATGCTCAAAACCCTGTACACTGACCTCCATGACAATGATGAAAGCCAGCTTGGCTGCAGTGACATGCCAGTAGTATATGTTGTGCTCATATTGGTGCTGGTGACCAGGAGGGTAGCGGAGATCCCGGTATCTGAAAGCAATGTAGGAAAGTCAGGAACTTGTCTCCGGCATCTCTGCAGTACAACACTGTGGCCAGAGGATGGAGCAAGACATGTCCCTCCTTGATGCATCCACGAACAGTTAGCCCAGGAAACTACCGTAGTGGGTAAAATTATATCTACAAATGAGCTACATTTGGCTGAAATATCCTATTTTTGCCACTTTATTAAGAATTACTTATAAAAAATTTAAGGTGCTTTTTTGAAAGACTATAAAAACCAAATTAAATTAAGAATTTTCTGAGTAGCACAAACTTATGGGTGAATACTTCAACTCAGTTCTGCCATTCAAAATATGATGGGTTTTCCTGTGTTTTAATGTTTTTTACTGGATATTGTTAATTGAATTACATGATTTGGATATCGAAAAAATTATTTTTGTTATTGGAAAATGCCAAATGCTTATTTGACACTTACCTGCATGTTGTTTGGTTCCCAAACCAAGGGGAAAATGGCTTGCTTGCATTCTTGAAGTCTGATATATTGAAGACAGAAAGTGTGCTGTTTATGTACCCTTTCATAGTGTGACTGCTGTGACTCCCATAAGGAGGGACTGAAAAGGACCAGTAATAAACCAGACGAGGAATCATGTCAGATGTAAAAGCAATGATCATAGCCTGCGTTTCAGAAAGACAAGACAAAAAAGCAGAATAGCATTAAAGAAATAAGCCTTAATATGCATTCCTTTGCCATATATTTAGTATCTCAAAGTTAGAGTATAAGCTAAAAATAGAAAATATGTGCTTTTCCAGTCAGTGGTTGTTCATTCTGTAAATGAGCACATAGTCTCTCACAGGCACAAAACAATCTCTTTCTGGCATGTGCACTCTGTACAGTTTTTAAACTACACTAACTCTTCTGGATGCCTTGAAAAATTATAGTATAATACACTTTTTTTTCTCATGAGCATGCAAAGGACATCAGCAGCCAAACTCACCTTAACGTACTCTAGGGTAACCTTAAAAAAACGGGCTTGTTATCAGAAGTATTGATAAGATGCTTAAAGAAATCCTGCCTGATGAAACTCATGGAAATAACAGAAGAGTTCTTCAGTAATAGAACATTACATTTTACCAGGATCCCTGATGTCTGAGTAAAGGAATTAAATAAATTAGATATATGCCTGATCCATCTCTGACCCTACAAACACCTCACTCTATCTGAGGGGCTAGCAACCCCAAATTCATCTTGGTAGTTGTTGCCTCCTAAGTTTCAGTGTTGTACATGTGGAAACTGCTCTTGATGCCAAGATAATTTTTTTAGTAGCAGCTGTATAATGTTGTTTTATGTATGATGTGACCATTTGTTTTTATGTTGCTCCCAAGAGAGTCCTTGTCCTACTCAGTCTGCTAGTCACAAACTGGGTAGGAAATTTGATCTGTGTGTTTGTTGTGGGAAGTGTTTTCTAAACTTATGAACTTCCCAAAACATCCTATTCTGGAGGACAGGTTAACTATGTTTAATCCAGTCTCCTCCTCTGCAACTGGAAGTTCAAAGGGTTTCCCTGTGAGGAAGACTTTCCACTGGCAAGATCTGCAGCTGAGCGCCTAGCAAGAAGCTGCCCGGCCAGCTCATGACAACAGGCATCTCTGATGCCCAGCACCTTGAAAGGAGTGACCAGCTGCACTCCAGGACTGAAAGAGAAGTGTTTTGCCCCATGCCAGGGTAAAAAAAATACTAGACAACGTGGTTGGAAAGAACCAGGTCAGAGACATGGAGGAGAAATGTGTGAAGTAGGGATCTAATGAGATCAGGGGAAGGGAGCTTTAGGCAGAGATGCATAAAAGGGGCAGAAAAAAGCTATAGGAAAATTATGGGACAGGTAGGGGCGAAGTTAAGCAGTAATGGGTAACAGAAGAGCATAAAATCTCCTGTGTATTTTATTCCTGGATATTTTATTCCCTTTCATACCAGTCCACAATTCATGAAGTCTGTATTTCCCTATTTTCATGACATGGGGCAAAAATTGTTGACCTCTGTGCAGCATTCCCAGGCAGACAGCCCCAGCCTGAGCAGGTACTTGTAACAGTTGTCAAAAAAAGGGAAGGGTAAAGAGGAGGAAGGGTGAAAAAAACCAATGCAGATACCTCTTCTACAGTTCCTTGAGCAATGCTTCGATGGCAGTGCTAGATAAAACAACCTCCTGCCTCTGTCTCTAGCAATTCCCTTGTGCCCTGTGCTGGCTTGGGAATTCCTGCCCCTGTGCAGCAGACCAGATCGTGGTGCTGATCTGACTGGGAATCCCTGCTGGATCCTTTCCCTGATCTGGTTCATCGTGTGTTGATCAAAATGCTGGTGCTGGCACAACACAAGAGACAGCAACAAGGAGAAAAGACAGAGAAGGGAAGGGAAAGGGCAGGGAGTTGGAAAGGGTACAAGATCTGCCCTACCTCAAGTAGCACCACTGCCAAATGACAAACACTATCCTACTCTCTTATCTTTGAGCTGTCTGTGAAAAACCTTAGAAGCTAAACTGTATTTAAGATAAAAGTTGCAGAAACAATCTTTTTGAGACTGTAGTCCAAGATCAGTATTTGGTTCTCCAGAGTATTGTTACAAGTGAGTTCAGCTGAGAGGAAGTTAATTTGGCAGATGAAAAGGGAGGCATTCTAAGACTAAAATAAACTCACTGAAAATTTTCAAGGATAGGGTGTTTTTCTTGTACTGCACTTTGGCTTAAAGCAAATGTGGTTGGCATGCACTTTTAAATACTGTTTTTAAGCATTACATGCCAGTATGAAATGAAGTGAAAATTATGTGTTGTTTATATTTACATGCTGAGTAGGTGTTTTTGACTGACAAGAAATATATTACTACGTCTTGCAGTTGCAGGGAGACGACCCCACAGTTAAATTATTGTTTTTATCTCTGAAGTAGAGTTAAAAGTAGGGTACAAGTAGAGTACTTGTACTCTGAACTACAAGCACAGAAGTTTTTTGTTAAATATATTTTCTTTCTGTTCATTAATTCATCTAGTCAGACCATAAATGAACTATTAACAACTTAACATTAAGGCAAAAAAATCCCTTCTTCCTTTCGACAAAATGAGTTTGATGGTGCTTTTTGTATCCTTTAGAAAGATGCTGGAATATGGTATTTACACAGCTTAATACTTGATCTTACTGAATTTTTTTTTTTTTGCAAGGCCCCAGGATTTTCATCATCCTACATTTGAACCCTGTCTCACTTTCCTCCCTCTCTTGGAATGATCTCCAGATGTGCTCTGGAGAGCTTCAAGGACAGAAATACGAAAGCTAATCCTGTGGCATTCTCTCAAAGGAAAATTGTTTTTCCTCTTGAATTATGGGCTGCATTTCAGAGTATTGCACTGGAGAACTACAAACAAACAGCACATTCTTCACTTCTCAAGCTTTACTGCACACAGTTTTCCATTTACACCACAACTAATTAAAAGCAGTCTTCAAATCAACAACAGATGCTTTGGTATCATGCAATAGCAAGTCCAGTGCCTGAGTGGCAACTCTCAAAACTTTGTGCAAAAGTTGCCTGCAAGTCACTAGCAGGTGTTACAAAGGTTATGCATGAAGATGATGACACTCTACCGAAGTCTAATCAGCTGTAACAAGTCAGGTAGAAGAGAAGAAACAGTTTGTGTGAACTAAGGAAAAATCAAGTCAGGGATGGTAAAGGAACGACCTATACTAGATCCTGGATGTCAACCAAATAAACAAACATACTTAAAGGAAGAAAACTGCTTCTAGTGTTTGGTCTAGCACGACTTTATAGCCTACACTTCATTAGCAAGAAATACTAATCTCTTTGAGGTCCTCACAACACCTGCAGCAGGGCCGTTTGAACATGACAGTCTCCGGTGCTGAGCCCTTTGCACACTAACAGCGCCACTGAGGTCAGCAGCAGATGCCCTGTGTTCACACCGTCATTAACTGCAGAAAGCTGGGCATGAACACATTCCTAACAGGAGCCTACACGTGTCTGAGTTACCATAAGGTCACCAAAGCCACTTTAACTCTGACCTGAATAGCGTAAGAACTATGACTGAGGTATAGCATTTTAAAGTAATCTCAAGATGTATATTCAACTTCTAATTTCATACTGGTATTACAAGATCCACCTGGATTGACTAGGAAAAACAGTTAGTTTATCCAACAGCATAACATATTTGTTTTTCTCCCAGGGCACAAAAACTTTTTCTTCCTTTTATTTTATAAGTTTTCTAGCAGTATATTTCAAAAGAGAATATTACTGATCCAATAAAGTTTCCTCTACTTGTAACAACGTTAGATCAAGCTATGCATCATCTGTGAATCTGCATTATCTGCTGGGATTTGCATAAGTTGCTGGGATAGTTACAATTAGCCATTTTTTGCAAAAGCACTAAACCAAGAGCCCGAAAGTATCTCTGGTGCCACCTGATTTTTCTAACAATCTGAACACATTACCAAAGTTGCATTTAATTTTTAATCTTAACACCAGATTTACTAGCAGGCCTTGGATGTTCACCTGCCTATGAAACAACTGGATTTATGTTTGGCTTGCCTCAGCAGAGCAGTGCAAAACACATGGAGCATATGCTTAAGCTTGCTGTCTGTCTTCTAGATTCTCTGGTAAATTTTCCACCCTTACGTTCCCTTTTCCCCTCTGACATTTCTCTGTGCTTAATTCTCTGCCTTTATGTCCTTCTGAGACTCCTTTCTATATCCCAACTATGTTTACCATACCTGTTCAAT
The DNA here is from genome assembly GCA_013396775.1 of Cephalopterus ornatus. NCBI lineage: Eukaryota > Metazoa > Chordata > Aves > Passeriformes > Cotingidae > Cephalopterus > Cephalopterus ornatus. The sequence goes on from VZRE01001892.1 coordinate 10,917, forward strand.
TGCTATAGTGCCAAATAAATATCTGATCAAGAACAATTGCCATTTTGGGAGATCTTCAAATATCTGAAAATACATCTGGTAGCTGAGGCTGACATACAAAATTTTCATGACCACTGAAATCCACCCTAGACTCCTATTTCTATATGGAACTTTCCTAAGCTCCTGATATAATGAAAACAAGCTACTGAGACCATGATAACCCAAAAGGAAGTCAGGTCATCAAAGCTCATATATATGTTTTTTTAAAATTAGACTTACCCTTTCAGGGGCAAAACAAAGACTTTTTAAAGTGGAGGGGAAAAAAATATGCAGGGATACTCAGCTGAGTGCAGGAAAAGGCAGTGCATGTATCTATCCCTATATTATTTCTGAAAAGCAGAACCCCTGGGGTTGAGACCTCAGATGAGCTCAAGCATTACAGTATCCTGAGATATAGGAATATAAGTTTATTTCTTATTTAAATTTGAATTGCTCTTTTACTTGAAATAAGTCCCCTAACTATTATGTTAATATCTATAGTAGAGTGCTCAGTTTCATCTCTCCCCTCTTTCCCGAAGTCCACTGTTCTCCAAACAGGCAGAACCTCCTGTGAAAGCGTGGGCTAAGATGAACTCTTGTCTTCAGACTCAACTGCTTTCTCCAGAAACTCCTACTGAGCCAGTAAGGTTCTGTTACTGCAAGGACCAGGTCCTGGAGGAAGTGAGATCCCTGATCTCACTGATAAACAGCAGAAACCAGTGACCTTGTTGAAAAAGGTTATTCACCATGGCTAGTCTGTGGTGCAGAGGAAACCAATGGTCACTGCTCCTCTAATAAAGGCCAGCAGTGAGAATTTTTTTACAAGTTAATACATACTAGCTACTGTTTAAGAATAAGCAATCAAATAATCCACAGTGGTAAAGTCCAATGGCTTATCTGGCTTCCCACAATGAAGCCTATGAATAAGATCTTGGTAATATGGGAAATTTTAAAGGTCAGAATTTCATTGTTAGGAGTATATTCAACAGAATTTTTTTCCTAAATATTTTAAAGAAACTGATTTAAAATTTAGCTTCTTTATTGTGTACTTAAAAATTCTAAGTACAACTGAAGAACACATTAGTTTGCAAATTTTCAGAAAATTCATTGTGATCTGCAATTTTGAGCACACAATTTTCAAATACTCAAGAAAGAAGCTGAATTTGTTTTAAGAAATAACAATCAATTATAACATAGCTAAAATTCAACTTCTTTTTTTTTTTTTTTTCAAAATTCATGCATTTAGCTGTCGACTGTCAAAAAAACCCTCTGCACTATATGCTATAATTTTAGGAAAGATGTGGTATATTCTTCACAAGTAACAGATTTTTCTGGAGATGCTAGCAACTCTAAACACACCTTTTTCTTTAGATATAATATTTTAGGCAGCAGCCATATTCTGTTTCTAAAACACCTGGAAAGTAACTGAGAGACTACTTACATGGGCCGAAGCCTTAAGCGACTGACCTCTGTAATTCATTTACGATTATTTAAGTTACATTGCCACATGCAGCATTCCCACATTTGGATGTAGCACCTGCAGTGAAGGCATTTTATATTTTGCAATTGTTGGCGCTGTACTTACATTGGTGACCACAGCCAGAATGGCTATGCCCTGCAGGATGGGTTGCCAGGCACCAATGTCTTGTGCCTTCTGTGGAACCATGCGCCTGAATTGGGTTGTCAGCTTCCACGCATCCAACCGGATTTCCAACATGTTGTTAATAAGAGCCAGAAGAGGAGCCAGGGGGAATGATGCCACAAACAGAGTCACAAAGCCAAACTGTATAACTGAAAGAGAGGGGTTACATACATCGGTGAGGCTTTCACTTACTGGAGATAAGCATGTATGAGCACGTGTAGTTTATATATTCCCATTGCAGGAGAGAGAAACGAGAAAGAGTAGCTGGGTTCCTAGTGAATCTTCTGTATGAGAAGATAGGAGCACAACAGTACTGAAAAACCCTGCTAGGTGAAGGGGACAGGAAAATGTTACAAGTCACAACACACCCGGAGGAACTGTTCTGGATATTTAAACATCCATTTCTCATTCCTCAGAGAATGGGGCAAGGAAGCAACACTACTCCTTGTACAATCATGTGCTCTTTCCTAGTTATAAACTGGGTTGAGACTTAGCTGCTTAATAAAAGCTTGTAAAACCACCTGTAATGGCTCATCAAGGAAAACATTCGTCTCCTCTGTCTATCTTATTAAGCATTGCTTGTATGAAGATTTTTTTAGAACATACTTTAGAACATACCACTGCTGGCAGTGGTAGTGAATCCAAACTAAACTGCTACTTACCCATTTCAAGATACTCATAAAACAGTCCAAGTTTTCCAATGGGCTGCAGGTGGTAGTCTTCTTCCCAGCGTGGAACAACTTTTTCTGATCTAGCAGCTGCAGAGTATCTTCCAATTAGATTCTTGACCAAGCTATCAGCCAGGAAGAAAAAGAACACTAACATTGGTGAAATAACCTAAAACGTTCAGTAAATGAAAATAATTGACATTTCTGTTGTTACAGCTTTAAACAAAGGATTTAATTATTTCTGAACTACTGAAAACTTCCTTCAAACATGAGTATAATCTTTGGTTGCCTTATCCTAAAAGTGGTTATTTACAAACCATAAATAAGAGTGTAAAGGAGTGATATATCAGAATCATAGTGATTTATACTTAAGTTGAACAGGAATACGATCACATAAAATTCAAGGTAACAAAAAATGAAGCTGTATGTAGGATGGTGGCTAGACAGATTAATTCTTTCTGATCACAGAACTCACAGAATCACAGAATGGTTGACATTGGAAGGCACTTCTGCCTTGTACAGGCAGGGCCACCTAAAGCCAGTTGCCCAGGACCATGTTCAGGTGGCTTTTCAGTATCTCTAAGGATAGAGACTGCACAACCTCCTTTGGCAATGTGTGCCAGTACTTGGTCACCCTCACAGTAAAAAAAAAAGGGGCTGGGGGCAAATGGGTACCAACAGAGAAAAAGCCAAAATGGTTCTCTTTATACTTGCAGACATGCAGAATGAGAGAGCAGCTAAGAACTAGATCCAGAAGGGGTACTCAGCATTTCAACACATAAATGTCACCCTGGGAAGTAAATTAAAAATTCCAGCCAGATGAACATATTTCCTGTACACAGATGGGGAAGCCAGTTGTCTATGACTGGAGCTGACATCAGCAGGTGTGCTCAGTTTAGGGACCCTTTCTAGGTAAAAGAAGATGTTGAAAAGAGGGATGAGTCAGTCTACAGGTCTACTCCACCACCAGCAGCATGTACAGGGCATTTTGGTCTGGAGGAGCAGTATCTCAACAGAGCATCCTAGTCTCAACCCTATAGAGTATTTATGACACACTTTGTAGTGGGGTTACTGTGCAGCCAAGGAGGACAATCTGTGGGCTTAGAAGAACCACAGCTAGAAGGCTGTGCTATGGGCTGGTGCCTAAGGCATTCAGAAGCCTGGGAGCTCTCTACTCTCTACTCCAAGCAACATAACACTCACTGATTAGCATGAAATAAAGCATGAAATAAAGAACAAGTCATGGGAGAAGGAACAGAGGCCTTGATAGTATCTTAACCTAAATTGAGGGCACTCGTGGTTAGCACTCTGCTTATTGCTTGCATTAAAACATGACCTTCTAGAGATCTACTCCAATGAAAGAGAATGTATAGGCATTAGGAATGTCAAATATGACTATAAAACTAAATGAGTTAAATTAGTAACTTATACATGACTTTTAAAAGCCCAATGTAAAACAACTAATCATTCCAATCAATATAAGGAACAGTCTTCAGTTCAATATTTTCAGAGCTTCTATGGCCTCAGTTTTAAATATTCAACCTGAAACACATTGAGTTTGACTTGCGGGGGAAGGAAGAATTTCTGATTAGAACTAAAATCAGTCAAAACAACAGAAACAGGAGCTCAGACTATAGACCAAAATATCCAAACTTTAAAAAGGCCCCAAAGTATGTCTTATTCTTTTTGACTACAATATGCACCTACAAAACTCAGTGATCAAGTGCCTGAAGGCATCAAGAAAACAGTATCTTTCAAATATGAAAGAGCAGATGACTTAGTAGTTTGAACTTACGGAAGAAGCACTTCTTGAATATTGTTCCAGATAGCTTTACCTCCTACTATGATGGCAAGCTGAGTTGTGAGCTCAAGGAGACATCCACCTGGATCACACTGAAGGTTGGGAGAGTCATGAAAAATTTTTGAAGTTGGGTAACTTTTCAGGCATGAATGAAACATTTATAATAATGCATTCCTGGTTTATTATAATAACATTTCTTAAAGTAATCCAAGAAGACTGCCTAGGCAAACCTTTCCAGTAAGGTATGCAAAAACCAATTCCAGGCCACATATTGTCACATTTGGTAGGTTGACAGGACACTAGTGAAAGAGTGAAATACCAGGTAAAGTCCTGCAGCTCTGCGCTATTACCAGGTGAGGGTCAACTAGTAGAACAGGAATGATTCTACTGATGTTGTCCCCTTCCGGTGTGCCAATTCACAGATTGTAGGACCATGGTAGAGTATGTTTTTCTGTGTATGTATAATACATTTCTAAGTCCAACTGGTCTTGTGTCACATTCCATGCTAGGGGCTACTGAGGAGGCAATTGGCTTGGGAGACAGTCACTTTTTAAACTCTAATATTAAATATGCATAACTATGTTTCATGTTATACACTCCTAACTGCAGAAGAATACCTGGACTAATTATACATTCTTACCTCTTCATTGCGATACTTTCCCAGCCAATAAACTGGATTTCCAGGGTGACCTACAAATTTACCCTTAAAGAAGGCTATGTAGAAGCATGAAGAATAGTAGTTGACAAACTGGAACAAGAACATCTTTGTGGTCAGACTGTTTTCATAATCGGTCTGTGTCCTTGGAAGTTCTGCAATGAAAGAAAAGTAAATAAATAAAATAATAATACTCCCCCCCAATACCTACAAGTAACCTACAAGGTGCTTTAGAGTCTCAGCTGCAAAGTATCTGTATGCCTTGCATTCCTTAACATGACTGAGAGAACTATAAATTAGATTGTGCATAATCTTCATGTATACTAATACACTATACCATTATGCTAATTCTAAAACTATGTGGGTTGTAAAAAGGAAAGAACTAGCTCCCCAACAATAAAGAAAAAGAAGCAGCAAAAATTCTGGTAACTCAGGGGAAATAAATGCACCCAAATCCAGCATACTCAGGAAAGATGCAAATGTAACACTCTGAACTGATGAAACAGTATTAAATGAAATTATATTAAAAGAACGCACTACTTCACACATCTAAAGTAAAATAGCTACTTTAATGTTGATGGACTGGATAGAAAGAATAATATTATTTGTGACTGTTTATCTGTTTAATAACATCAGAATGGTATGTAGCTTTGGAACTGTGACCTTATTTCACTCATTACAAGATAGCTATTTCCCCCATAAACAAAAGCTAATGTAATTGAATGTGTTATGCCTTCTGATCTGTTTTCATAAAGCTTGGTTGTTATAAGTAATTTTCTTTGCTTTGTCTGTTTCACAAGCACAAAACTGTAAACAATTGATCTTTCATGCTGCCTATACAAGGACTTTTAAGGCAAAGAGCTGAATATCACATTCCTTTGATATTAAGAAAATCTGTATTGGAAAATTTCTGGGTGGTACTGTGTGATTTGGTGGGAAAATTCTGAAATATGTAGTCCAGGTTTTAATTTATCAAAATTCTTATTATATACGTAAATGCTATTTTTTTCTAGCTATTTTACCCCAAGTTTCTATCTGAGGTACAGCAGCTGCATACCAAAGTCAGTAATCAGGATTGCCACTTTTTCATAGATGATGTTGAGAATCATAATGACTACAAAACTGATGAGGGAAGCAGTTACTGAGGTGGCTGTCTGTGGAGTCAGGTACTTGCGGATCGCCTCCGTTCCACTAATGTGCTGTGACAATGTTGCAGAGAACACCAGGAAAACTGAGAGCCTGTAGACAATGATTCCAATAACTGAAGCAATAATCAAAAGGATCTGCCAAGGGAATGCAAGGAAGATGTTAATGTTCAACCACTGGCTTTAGGAAAATGTGAGTTTGAAACGCTTTTTACAATAGCCAAAAGGAAAGCAATTGTGTGCCTGTCGTTCCATTGCAAGAGGATGGTCAAATAAGATAGAAGGCAATAAATAGAGAATCAATACAAGAAGCCTTTTTTCACACAGCATAGTCAATCTGCAGGAAAGAAAAGAGATGGTCTGTTTTAAGACTAATAACAAGGTTTGTACTGATGACATAATGATATGTGTAATCAAACCTTACACCTCATGGCATGTGATGGGAGAAAACTCCCTCTTTCTTTTGACATTGAACAATTGGCAGAACAGCAAAATGTACTAGCAAGTCTGCACTGATTATGGAGGGGGCTGCACATTCTCTTCCACGTGATACTATTAGAGACTAACAGACCTCTCAAATGAATAGACGAATTTTAAGCCAAGTCATGTAGTCTGCAGGAGTTGTAATAATGATCCATGCAGCCCATCTTGCTTGCCATCTCTTTCTGCTTCTCCTGCTGCTTTTATTTCTTGATAATTCTCTAGCTATTATTCAGTTTGAGGTCCCAAGAGCTGTATATCTTTTTTTCACTATCTCAGCAAACTATCATGAACAACTTCCCCTGACCCTGCCTGCAGTAAGAGTGCAGTAAAACAAATGATATAAACTCAGACCAAATCTCCCCTCCAACCTGATGTCTTGTCCATTTAAATGCAATTGCAAGTCAGTATTCTTTCCTTTGTGTTTCAGCTGTGTCAACACTGAGGCTCTCCTGGGCTGCCAGGCACCACTCTATCTCCTCTCACCTAGGATGAGGTCTTTTTCAGCCACTGTTTGTGCTACAGAGGAGGAGGACATCCAGGATGCTAAAACAAGGCGATCTCTTTGGGCCAGCTCACTGTGTTATGTATAGTTTCATGGGTAACTGTATTGCTTTCAAAGTTAAGTTGTAATTAAAGCAGCATCTCTAGAAGATTAGAGAGCACCCAGCTTTGCTCGGTTACATGAAAAAAACCAAAACTGAAAGAGGCCATAGACTATGAGATACTATATGGAAGCACACAGCTGGAACAAGAAGGACAGAAACTAGCAGGGAGGAGAGCATACAAACCAAAGTCTTTCCCTTACTCCCTCCCCCCACCTCCCCCCCCAAAAAAGTAAAGCCGTTTGTCTTAAAATAATGAGGGGAAAAGTAATGGACCAAATTGACAAGCATAACTCACAGGCTACAGCTGCAGGATATTTTGATACTGTATGGTAATGAGTACTGGGTGACTACAGCTACCTCCTCCTTGTGGGGCCATACCTTACGGGCTTGATTTATGCATCAGATGGAAATTTGAATGAGCTTCTTCCATTGTCATTTTTTGTTCAGTTCAGGAGGATCACTATTTAGACACTTACTAGAAAAGTGAATTCATAAAAGGAAAGAGTAAGAGAAGAACTTTACCCAGAAGAAGATGGCGCTTGTGCAGAAAGTCATCCGTATGCACTTCCCACAGGCAGTGTATGGCACATGTTCTTCTTGCTGTAAAAGATAAAGAAACAGATGAAGGATGCACCCAATCTTTCCTTCGTATATTTTTCTGTTCTCCAGTTAAACTCTTTATGATACTGAGGACAGGAAAAAAAAAGGAAAAAAGGATCTTGCTTTGTTTCCTTTTCTGCTCTGTTATCCTGGAAATTCAACACTTATTCATGATTTCAGAAGTCTTGCCTGATTACAAGTATCTTTTTCTTGCTACTCATTCTAGGATAAAACTGACTTCCACACAGGCTGAGTGTCCTCAGCTCTTACTGCCTTCAGCCCTGACAGGATGCATAGTCCTTTTGAATGGATCCATCCTTCTTGGCTGATCATGGCATCCAAGGTCATCATCTTTCAAACTTCAATGACTAATTTAGCAGGTACTAAAATTTTGGTCCTTGATCTCTGTATTTCTCCATTTATTCCATAGAAACAATTGGATAGCTTCCCCAAAGAAAATGCCTACCTCAATGTGGTGCTGTGAAAATTCAGAGGATCAAAATAAAATACTTTAGCATATTCTTCACTCTTTGAACTCTCTGAAAGGAACTTTATAGCTACGACTTTATACATTTAAGGTAGCATAGGTTTATAAGCTTTTAAACAGAATGAGTTTTTTGATAGTACAAGATATAAAAAGAAGATCTATATAGGATAGTTTCAACTGTGGCAGTTAATTTTGAAACTTTCAAGTGCCCTCTAATAAACACTAGTATAACGCAGATGGAACGTGAAAGCAGTGCAAATGATCAGATAAACAACAGAGTGATATCTTGAAAGAGAACAATAAAAAGTGAACCTGAGCTTGAGTGAGCTGCTGAAGCTAAAGCTACTCAAAATGTATAGTAAATAGAGATGTGAACTAAGATCCTCATAAATACAAATCCTATTTCATTGAAATTAGAATTATTCTTGTCTGTGCGAGTTATTAATCTCTGTTATTAATCGTAATTGCATCCACATGCAGTCAGCAACAATAGCTATTTATACATGTTTCAAACAGAAACATCCTAGGTTAAAAAAAGTCTTGGCATGATATATAAAAATGGATCAGGTTTCCCTCTATTTCACCTTTTTTTCCTGATGGATTCTTAGGCAAAGATAACAGATGTTCTGTGATCTTGGGCTCTGGCAGCAACACTGAATCATTTCTTGGGGGTTTTAATAAATTAGACTTAGTTTTCTAAGCTGGGAAAGAAGTCTACTTCTGTTTATTTATGGACAGGAACCTCAGCAGTGCAAGTTCCTCAAGCAGGCAACTACTTTAAGGTGCATACAATTCAGTACAAACTCCCTCCTCATGCATCTATACTTCATAAGTTTACTATTTTCAGCCCAGTTTATCAACTTGAAGCACTGCTGATTTACAGAGTTCTAGTCCAGATTCACCATTTTCATAGTGTTCACTCACAAACTTGTCTATTGCAGTAACCACCACCAGTTATCAAAGTATTCCTTACCTGTGTGATTTCATTCATTACTACATGAGTGCACTGAGCTTCGTATTCTGGGCGAACTTGTTCTTCTTGCTCCAAGTACTCGACTGTGTCCCACTCATACTCCAGTTCAGCCTGCCGTCGCTTCCAAAACTCCAAAAACAAAGTAACTGTCCAAAAGACAGACAAAATTAACAATACCATGCAAGTATTGGACACTGCTTGACCCCCTGGGACATGTGGCTCAGTTTTCCACTCAGCCTTCCACAGACATGCAATAAAACCCTTATTGGCTAATGCAATGGTGAAAACAACTGGATCTCCTTTATGCAACTGTGGCTTTGGATATATATGTACTTTAATAAGAGAAACCTGAGGTGTAATAACCACATGCTAAAGAATGTATACACTTTTTCAATATATTTGCTTTCTGCCTAAGGCTAGAATACGAACACTTTGGATTTCCTGTTACTGACTGCTTTTAAAAAAGTTTATCATGGGATGCTTAAGAAAGCAATTTGGTTGAATAGGTGAAGACAAAATGCTGGAGAGTACAGGACTTCTAGAAAAATAAAACTCACTATGCCAAAAATTATTACAGGGAAGAGCTTATATTCATTCAAGCTGCAATTTTTAAGTGGACAAATTATCACTTTGCAGACTACAAGAACCAATGATGGTTCAGGTAAAGCAGCTTAGACACAGCTGTCCTTCCTCCTCTGATAACATGAATCTGAAGGGACTGCAGCTCTTTTGCATGGCATGGAGCTTAGAAACTCTCTGGGCTGGACCAGCAGTTTCCCTGGACTGGGCTCCTACAACTGGAAGCACTGAAGGACCAGGTGCACAGATGCCTCAGTGGTACTGGCCAGACATGAATACAGTCAAACTCATTACTTTGTCTCAAAACTTTAGGCAGATCTGGCAGCAGAGGCAATAGTAAACCCAGATGGTAAGGCTGGGAGGAGCTCAGGATGATGGGTGTCAGTACCACACTCCCCAGTACACCTGATGCTTCCTTACTGAAGACAGCTCATCCTCAGATTAAATGAGTGGTGTGGCTCTGAAGCACTGGTTCCAGGAGGAGTTAGTATACCAGCACTGCACTCATTACTCTTGTCTGTGAGTAATTAACCTTAAAATAGTTTTTTTTTAAAATTAGGCTGGACCCTCATCCTGAATGATGAAACCTCAATGGCATGCACTTACAAGTCCAAACTTTAAAGGTTATGTCCAAAATCAGGTGTGGTTGATAATCCCGAAACTGAAATATTTAAAACCCAGGAAAATCTATGGGCTGGGCTGTGAGATGACCTTGGCATTGCACACTGGCAAAACCCCAGCAACCCTGCTCCCCTGGCTATTCAGGGGCCTCTTTCACAAGGACTTTTCATCTACTTTACGCTTAATAGAAACGGTAAGGACATTTCAAGCAGTGGACCAGAGGATCTCATCTGCTTTCTCCTGCAGAGCAAGGATATTAGTCTTTCATAAACCTCTAACTGCTGCCCAGCCCAAAGAATAGGAAACTACAGGCTATAGCAATTTGCACCAGCTGCAAATTCAGCTGCTACTGGAGAGCCCAGAAGTGCAGGGACTTCTGTTATGATAGCCCCATGTGCTAACAGTGAAAGAAGGGCACATAACACAGGAACAGCTCTCCCAGCCCTGATACAAAGACGATTTCTACTTGCCAAGTTGTGTCTTTCAGAGCAGGAAAGGAGCTGCTGCTGGATTTGACATTTTCCTTTTATTTTGAAGCAACATTGCTTTAACGGTGGAAACAAATGATGTTTCAGAATCAGGAGAACAGAGCATTAATTCCACCTCATGCTGGTAATTTGTGGTGCCCCCTCTTGTGTATCCCTCAACACTACCACTCAGTATGGCCCAGGTATTCTGCCTCTGAAGCTGTGTCACCAGGGTCTGAAAAGAAATGCCTCCATTGGAGAACATTTATTAGTTTAACTGATCTTGCTCAGGGATGGGATTCAAGGAGGGCAGCAAGTGAAGTGGAAGCTGCCTCTTTGCCAGTCTAGTCGAACCATCACAGAAGAATTGGCAGAGCATTAACGTACAAAGGGCTAATTCCTCAGGCTAAATTCTCTGGTGTTTTATAGTGCTTTAAAAATTTTTAAGGGAATACACACACACACACACAAAATTGCAATTATTAGAAGTGTATTGATGATAATAATGCACTAATATATCTAAAAGTCTAATATTATTTTAATTGTTTTGGACCAGAAGGTCTAGAAAAGTATTAGAGCAAGACAAAAATTACAGCTGGAATTACACCAGGACCACGGGTCATTTGGCTCCAGTACAATTTTGGCTGAATTTCTGTAATATAATTCACCTCTTTATATAGTGGACTTACAGCAAGAATGCTAATAGACCTTGCAGCCATCACTATAGCCATGAAGCTTAACTTTGTAATTATTGCTCTTGGAACCATTCTTCAAAACAGGAAACACAGTTTTAATTAAAAACAAAATTGCAAATAAATTAACTATTGAGGTGACGGGGTAGATTAAATTGGTATCAAACTTCTAATAACCTTTTATTTAGTGAATTTCCTGCTGGTATGTTGATTTTAGCATATGTTTTGAAAGAAAACTTATTTTTGAAATGATACATTTTACATTACATTTCTTTAAAGCAAGAGTTATTTTGAAGCACTTTAGGTCATCCTAGGGAAATAAAAATACAGTGCATTTTACAAAGAAAACAAATTGTATATTCTTGTCAGCCCATACATGAATTCAAAATATTATGAGTTATTTTCTCTATACTACCCTGTACACCGCGCTAACGTTCAAATTATTTTTGTAGTTACTGGATAAGACTGTGCAATAAAAGCCAGTTAACAAAGCTGCTGTATGTGTCTAGTAAAATAAACCTTGTCTAATGCCTTGAATACAGTACCAAGTGGTTTCAGCTGTGGGAAGCATCCTGTTTTCAGATACATTTTTGCTGCTAGAAGATAAGTGTAGTGCTTGTAACTATCACGCTTTTTACAATCAGCTTCTTAAATAAAGACAGGAGCAAAAAATTCCTGGGAAATACAATAAATTACTATTTTTCAATTGCCTTGTGTAGTCACACAGTTCTTAATAGCATAGGCAGCTCCAAAACTCTTTGGAAAAAAAACCAGCTTCTCTGACAAATATACTTAAGCATGTGGCTGGCTCCTGCTGGATGAACATGAGGCAGCCTTAACCACTTCTCTCAGACTTTTCTCCAAGTGAAACAAAACCAAACAGATATTGAAGACCAACTTTTATGTCTACGATTTTTCTGTTTTCTTATGATGCTAAAAACCAGTTCCTGTGAATGTGCGTATTTTCTATGGAACTAGAAAATGAAGTCATTGCAAATTTATCCATGTTTTCTTGGCCGATGCTGGAGGCATGGCCAAAATTAGATAGCAAACCACAGTTGTTGAAATTGACTTACCCCATATCCCCATAAATACTGCAAACACCAGTGTTCCAAAGCTATCAAATATACAGAGTTTCTGGAAAACATGGAAAAGGTGAAAAAAAAAAAAGGCTTAAAATATAATCAACCATTTTTATTTTTCTACACTGACCCAGAAGAGAAGCTGCTTACTGAACATGTTAATTTTTAGCTTTTATGTAGTTTCATAAACAATTTTCTTTGATAGTGTTTCCTCAATTTCTGTCTATGTACATCACCCTTCAGTAAATTAAGGAAATTAAATGCAAAGCTCAGAATTAAAAATATAAGCCAAATATGCAGTAAGAAGGATAGTAAAACGGTGTCCTATCAAACTCCTTCCATCTGTTGCATAGGAAGAGTAAAAACAGTGCTTCTGGTCTGGGAACTCAGTATAGAGCTATGTATTTTTAATACAGCCATAAAAAGGCAGTGCACACATCTGGTTCTCATAAGCAGGATAACAAATAAGTTAGTAAAAACAGATTCTGATGAGATACCTCTTTAGTCACAATTTGCTTTTTTTCATTTTTCCATCATAGCCTTTTCCCCTGCATTCTTATTTCTTTTACCCTTTCAGTGTGCCCATTAAAGCTGGGCAAAATATTTTTGATGAACAGCTGAAAAATCACAGTTTTGGGACTGGATCTATGGAGAGGAATGACAAAAGGCTAACATCAGTGAGACAAGGTAATGGAGAAAGAAAGTCAGGTTTCTCTAGGCAGGAACAAAGACACAGACTCTGGCTGTGTCACAGCCAACAGGACATAGCTGTGTCACAGCCTCTGTCATGGCCAACACCAGCCTCTCCTTGTACCCCTCCTCCTTAGCAAGAGGATCACATTCAGGGCACAGACCCAGGTAACTTCTTTGTGGAGGGAGGGGGCAGAATTTAGAAATGTCAAAAAAAGTTTAAAACATTTCCTTAGCAAAATTGATTCAGAGCTATTGAATCACGGCTTTAGTAACTGAATCTTTCTCTCCCCTAAAAGGAAGAAGTACCTCCAAATGAAACCAATTTTCAATTAAAACAACACTTTAGTCCTGTATCAAATAATCAACACCTATGAGACACTAAGAAAAATAAATTTCATTTTAGATCAAATTGGAGCAATTAATGTTGTTGGTTTTACTTTTCAAAGTTGTCACTGGATCAGAAGGAATAACTATTTGCGTATTTCTAGCAATTCTGTGGGACATCAGTGGAGGAACAACATTGTTTTATATGTAATACTAGAGAAAGTGCAAGTAAAGTTCAATATGATGTCTATAAGCTGTAAATGTAGTTACCTTGGATGATTCACAAGTGATGGTGAGGTTCCAGTAGGTACATACTTTATCACACTGAGGGCACATTATGATATTACCTCCTATGTTGGGATCACATACTTCTTGGCTAAAAACAAAACTAGTCAGTCACTCACCAACACTAAATTCTTTAGTCCTTTTTTGCACATGAGGACAGTGCAATAATCTCAGGGAATTAAGAAGTAATTTACCAGTCATCTGCTCTCAAGAATTCCACCCCCACCCCTCGCCCTGGCAACACATTTCCATTCTTAGTCCTCATCTCCAAAACGGATGACATAGGAGGAAAATTATTTCCATTCCTTGTACGTGGTGGTAATTCTCAAAACTGCCCACATTAAAAATAAAACAGCTCTTCAAAGATCTTACACTTTTCAGTGGGGAACCCACAGTTGCATCCTCAATGCTATTGTAGCAAACTGGAGGGGAGAAGGAAGAGGAACGCTGCCTACCAGAACAGAGAAGAGCTGCAGAGCCAAAGGGCTACCCTGTGGTTTTCAAAGAGGATCAAATTGGAAATTGTGCAGAGGGGAGCTGCCAGGATGATTCAAGGAATGGCAGATCTGTCGCCTAAGAGATGGCAAAAGAGTTGCCATCTAACTAATACATACTACCCTAGTATGGTGGTGGCTGAAAGGTAATGTAAAAGCTTTCTATACACACATTGGGGTGTAAACACCAGGGAGAAGAGATGAGCTGTTTAACTTAATTATAATACTGGCTAAAGGCTAAATGTATATAAATTTGCCACAGGAGTGGAGCTCTGGAACAGCCCTTCAGCATGGATTACACACATCCTCCCAGGAGGGGGTATACAGTGTGATGGCCTTTAGACTGTTTGACACAATGACGCCTGTTCATTTTTCTTCCTGAGTCATTTTGCCATTATTTAATTTTGTTGTGTTCTGATAAGAGAATCTGTGTCATGGTTATACCTTGCCTCCCAATGTATCCTGGGCAGCTGAAGGCCTCTCTTCCTCTATTCTCCCAAAATAAAGAAATTGTAAAGATCTTTGGATATCTTATTTAAGGATTACCACAGTAAAAATTATGTGTTATGGCAATTTGTATTGAATTCCAACTGTCACTCTTTCCTTCATGTTTCTACACTAGCTGTGGTGAACCTAGCAGAAAATATAAATAAAATTATGCAATTACAAACTCAGATATCTATCACTGTAATGGTCCCTGGACATCTGTTACTCTTCTTATCTCATATTTTATGCCTTTACCTTCAAATCCCCAATGACAGTTGATCTCAGGCCCTTTAATTTTGTCTCTTTTATTGTGCAGTGTCTTGCAAACTCTGTACAGTCCCCCTCTGTACAGGACTGTGATACTAAAACAGGCCTGATGTACCTCCATGTGCAGTTGTCCTTTGTCAGGCATCCATAAAGAAAACAGCCAACTCCTACAACCGCGGCCACGGTCAACATACTGGTGTAAAATCCCAGCCAAGCAAAGTAGATGCCAATTTTCTCTCCATAGTATTTCCTGTGGAGAGGAAAGTTTTGGGTTTTTTTCTGAAATGCAAGTAAATTAACATTTCTGTTTCAAATAGCTCTTCACTTCATACATTTTGTGCCAATCCATATTGTCATATTCCTCTGGTTTGAACTTGGGGATTGCAGTAGTATTGCTGCTGGGTATTTCCATCACTACTTTTATGCTTTTGTAAGAGGATAGAAATGGCAAAAAAAAAAAAAAAAGAAAAAAGAAAAAAGAGAGAAAGATAAGACTTTGCAAAGAAATATTTAACTGGCTGCCTTTTCATGAATTGGCTTATCATGAAAGCAAGCTCCAATGCATGAGCTCATCTGGATGACCTGTATCTCTTTGACATCCCCAATACCAGACCTGTTATGTAAACTTCTAGTTCCCCCTGCATTAGTCCAGCCCCAGTCACACAAACCTGATGAAATCCAGAGGCTGCAGTTTGAAGATGTTTTTAGGATGAGCCCATTCTCTGTAAAGAAGATATCGTTCACTTGGGCAGTTGGGATCGGTTGACAGGTGCCTAAAATTGGACTGCAAAACAAAAAGAGTGTGAGAAAAGGATAGCACTAATCCAACCAGCACAGCTCAGCTCTCAGCTCTACAGACAATCCCTATGCCATGAAGTCAGAATAGCCTTTTAAACCAGTATCACTGCAAGCCAGGAAAAGGAGCAGGGAGGCAGCTCTGAGAATGCACCAGGATTTGGGACAGAACATTGTCAGTAAGATACTGAATACTAAAACTAACACTGTACATATGTGAGCTGTAAATAACAGAGACTTATCATGAACTTAAATCTAAGCACTTGTCATCATCTTGGTACTTAGGAATAGAAAATAAAAAAGAATCCAATCTAATTAGAGAACAGGGCTGAATTAAAATGTATTTTAAGTAGCTTTAACATACTAGCATGCTTTGCTTCAAAATAATACTGTCCTAGAGTGCAGGCTGGAAAGTCTGAGGGATAAATCCAGGGTCTCTAGTCTCTGTTTTAAATTTAAAAGAGAGTTTACATGGAGATAATCCTTGTTGGTTTTACTAGGCTATTTAAAAAGCTATTGCAATAAAACCTACTTTATTTGAGAGAATTTTCCATTCTGTCTCTGAGATGCAATGTTTGTAGAAATCTACAGGCTACTTTTGATTTTCAGTGCAGCTGAAATATATAATTTTAATTGTATAAAAGGACAGTAATTAATTACTAGTCATACTGAGTTCAAATTCCCCATGCTATGGGAGGAGTAGCCTGCAAGACAGGTTTTAAATCTTTAAAAGGAAACCTTAAAAATGAATAGTCACAGATTATATTAATTCTATCCTGTAAAGCTTTGTTTACTTACAAGAAACATGATTTGTCTTGATTCTGCCTAAAGATTTCTTTGAAATCCTTGGAGGCCTCCTGGATATTTTAAGACAAGTCCAAGCAGCTGAAGAAGTTACTGACCTCTTTCTCATGTTCTCAATGTCTCCTCGACAGAACACACCGTGGACACAGAATGGTGGCTCTGATACAGAGGAGGTGAGCGGGTGTGGGTATATAATAGAAAGCTGAAAATCAGCTTGCAGTCTTTGCACACTGTATTGCATTTACAGCTTCACATGGAGCTTTTCCTTAGTCAAATACTCTGAAATCTGATTTTTTCTCTTTTATTTTCTATTTCTGTGTTATTGCTAGCCTTGGTATACAAAACAATTTTCAGTATAACTTTCTTCTTCAAATTATGTAACTTAAAAAGTTTCAGAAGTGTAGCCACAAAAGCTGGATTTCTTGTTATTGCAAGGTGAAATTCAAACCAGTGAAGCTTCTCTCTGCAGGACTCTGACATCACCTGTGAGGCACTGGACTGGCTGGGTAGAGTCTTCCTGCAGAAACCTGAGTCTCCCTGCATGTACATTGCAATGTTTGGGAACTGTGGGAATGTGTCTCGCTCTGCAAGACTTTCACATATCCTAAGATGAGATTTGTGGTCTACATCTTTATCAACAATTTTGATATTTGATTGGAATTTTAATACTGAAAAACTGAATATCAATGAAAGATAAAGTTTTAAATTGATTTAGAACTGATGATACAGTGTGTCATGGAAACCATCACTCAGGTCAGGCACTTTACTGAACACCTCCCAGAGAATACAAATTTAACAACTCTCAAGTGAAATATACTGCTTTTCAGTTATACAACTACATTTTTAACTAACAGTGCTTTGAAGGAAAATCTCTTTCAGCCAAACCATGTCTTATTCTATGTGGATATAATAATCAGTCAAGGAATAAGACAACAAATAGTGTTTGTATCTTTTGATATAAACCCCTCAGATACAGTTCAGACCTCTATTACAAAGTGTATTTTAGTTAAAAGCACTGGACTTACGTCATGAAGGGGAAATGCTGCTTTGTAGATTCCAGTGTCCAGTAATTTGTTAATGCCAAACTTTTTCACATTATTTTTGGTAGCATATTCCACCCGGGACAGGATAAAATGAACCTGAAATTTATAAAATATTTTTTGTGTCACTTGGAATCTGAAAGGAATCATACACAGCTATAACTGTCTCAACATACAATCAAGTTAGCAAAGGGTAAGCAGTGCATAGGGTATATTAATTGCATAGGGTATACATATCACTCAGATCCCTCCTTTAAATTCAGGTGGAACAGAAAAGGAACAAATATAAGGAATGTTTTCCTTCTGCATTGTCCAGGCTATTTCATAAATAACACGGGACTATTGCATCCCAAACATTTTCAATTTTTCAGGATGTTTTAATGAAGGTAGTTACATTGATTTGATTAAAGGAATAGTTTCTTTTTAAGACTAAATGCTAGAAATACTCCATGGACTTACAATTCGGCTTCTGGTTGCAGGATTGAAAAATGTGTCTTTGTCGTGGATATAAAAGTTTGTCAAACGTTCTTTTTGAAAAGGGGCAGTGAAAAACTCTTGCTCAGGTTTGATGATATTTTCATCCACTCTGAAGAGTCTACTAAACCAGTTGAAAGCTGAGTCTCGGGTTTTCAGGTCATTGTGTATCAGAGGCAATTTGATATGCATAACCTCAGCATATGTGCACAGCACTTCCCAAGGTGCATGCACTTTCACAAAAATAAGTTTCTCATCCAAAACCTGAGATAAAAGAATATTGAAAATATGTAAGAAAATGAAAGCAAGGAACTTTACATAACAAATCTTGAACTACCTAGAATTTTTTCTTTGCAGCTCCTCAATGACCTACTCAAAGTCACATTCATTGTCCATCTTAGCAAATTCATCATTAGGTTCTGTAATGCAAGCATGTACTTTCCTATGAATGTGAAGAGCCAGACTGCATCCTTGGCCATGCTGCAGGAGTCCCCACTGCATAAATCAAATACTGTGATGCCGTGGATTCTGAGCCTAATCTGGGAGGAAGGGGCAAAGTGACCTTTTCTGGAGCTCACTGTAGAACTACCAAACAACAAAAAATTTAAACAGGAAGTGATTGTCCTGGATAGGGAGACACAGATGGAATGCTTCAGCCCTTCAGGGTAGGAAGGAAGAGAAGGGACTTGGAGGGGCTCTAACCCTCCCTGCAAGAGACAGCAGCTCCAGCAGCTGGTATGCTTTATCAAAGTGCTCTTGAACTGCCTGAAGGTGACATCGCAGCCCAAAATATACAAAGCATGATAGTTAGAACCACTTGCACAGTGTTAGCCTCTGTGAGGAGCAGTGTCGTGTTCAGGAGCCTTGCACTGCTCTTCTGGCAGGGGTATTCTGCTCTGGACACACACTGCCTTCCCACATGTACTAGAGTGGGAGAATAACCTCTCTGCAGGGCACAGACAGTAATTTTTATCTTTCAAGCCATGGGCCTTTTTCTCCTGAGAGGAGAGACATGCTACATGTCAATTCATATATCCAGTTTCCTTATTCCCCTAGGGGCAGCTCTTCTCTGACACAGCCATTCAAATAGGGAAGAGCACTCACCGACCTCGTTGCTTCTAGTTGCAAGCCATTGTTTATCAGGTTTGATTCATATATTTGTCTCTTCCTCTGTTAAAAGGTATAAGACACTGTAAAACATCTGTGCTAAATTTCACAAATACGTATGCATAGAAGAATGGAATTGCCTCCCAAAACACAGAATTGTTGGGTTGTTAACTCCATAGCCCACTTGACAGCTACTGTGGTGATAGGTTCAGTCCCACCTACTAATTAATCCTGATCAGCTTTTTTGTCTGATATGCAATATTGCCCTCAAATACAACTGTGGAGAATTCATCCTCTTAGTTTCTGGTACATTACAGAGGTAAAGACATGCCCCAGATTTTGAAGAACTTGAAAATTTTGAAAGCTATCCCTGAAACTTGTGATCTCGTTCACCTTTAATCACTAACTGAACTACTGACAGCAGCCTCCCTCCCCCTATTAATCTGCCCTTTAGAAAGTCTTCTGTGAGCAGTTTGCTGGAAGGAGATGACTTCAATGCACTGTGGTCTGATGGCTTTATTGCTGTACCAGGTTAGGCTAGGCACGCCATGAGGTTCTTGGAGGAACTCAGTGATACCATTTTTTAACTCCCAGATTGCTTTCATGCCACTGGACAATTTCTTCATTGTTTATATGTGCTTAAAGGATTCTGCATCTACCACTACAGGAACTTAAAAGAAGAATGGCCCAGTGTTTCTTGTCATATGGTTCTCTATAGCCAGACTAACTGCCCTAAGATCTGTGCTTAAGATCCAGGCCTGTTGCTACTGTGAAGGACCAGAGTCAATGAATAACCCTGTAGATAAAGTCTTAGGAACTTCAATAGGTACACAGAAACTGGTCTTCAGGACTAAACCCAAGGCCCATCCACTCCAGGGGCAAAAAGCAGATGCTTCAGCAAAAAGGGAAAAAATCTTCAGAAGTTTCCATAGGAACAGGTCAGTTGTATATTCGTGTAACTTTCATCCAGTTCTTGAATATTTAAAGACAGTTGTAAGTCCCCAAGCAAGAAAAAGCTATTTTTCCAAAACTCTAGCAAGTCTTGGAATTAATAATTGTAAAACTTAATAACAATATGAACACCCTACCCCATTTATAGTTTGTTAGTTCTCAGCTGCATGTGCCAGTGGTCATGATGGCCTAATTTCATATTTCATTAAAAGTTATTTTTCTTATGTGTTTTGGCTTTTCTGACTTTTTTTTTTTCCGGTGAGTATCAGCTTCTACTCAAGTTAGGGACAAGAAGAGCCAAATATTTCAATCTGTTTTCTTCTCTCATCAATACTTATCTATTACCTTTCTCCTTCCTTGCTTTTCTCAGGATAAAACTTGGATAGCAGTCCTCATGGAGGTATCTCTCCATATCTCATTATTCACTTGGTTATTGGTGACAGTATAATCCTCTTTATATTTTTTCACTGTATATATAATATTGTATATATATGTGTAATATATAAATTTATAATGTATACATCCAATTATCTTCCTTGTACTAACAGCTCTAACTTAGAATCCCAAATGTGAATGAGTGTTTTCCTTGCAGCAACATATTTCCATGCATTTTTCAATATTTCACAGGTAATGGTGGTCTCCAGTCTCCTTCAAAGGTAAAGGTTCAGTCTTGGCTTCTAAGTAAATTACATAATGATTTCCTCTGAAATTTTTGTTATATTAAAACTCAATCTTCTTACCAGTTCATTAAAACGTATAGTACACAACAAAGGTTTTTTTGTTACTCCAGTAGTAACTCTTCTGCCATTTTATCCCACCTCTTTCCTTTTTCCATATTCACATGTTTCATTCTAAAGTGAATAATACTGAATCATGAAAATATTTCAGCTTGCATTCTGCTTTGTTTCAGCAAATAAAAAAGGCAGGGGGCTAAATACCTGTTTCATTTTCTTCCTAAATAGCACAAAGATGCAGGGCAATTCTCATTTGTAGAAGTCTTTTAATCAGATTCCTTTAAGAATTTATTATGGCAAGGAGTTCCCAAAATTAATTTTACCCTCAAAATCTTAGAGGAATGTTGACAATATTAAGGTTTCTAATAATGCATTAATGCAAGTAGTGAGAAACAAAGCCCCTGGGAGGCTTTGCTAATTAGGGACTTTGCTATTTTATATAAATGATTGAATTATGCATATAATGATCTATGGAGGAGCTAGACTTTTACCCAGAGGAGCCTATAGTGGTTTTGCATTGACTAGGGAATACAGTGTACAGATATGACAGCTTATTAGGCTGGAAGGTGGAGACCATCTGAAGTTTATTTTAGTATCCAGCATTTTGCTCAGCTACCTGCAAGGCTAAGTTGCAATAATAATGTAATCATGGTAATGTTGCTGATCTAAACCTGACACGGGTTTTGATGATTGAATGGCTAGTTGACAGACTAAGACACAACAGGATGCATAATCATATACAGTCTCAAGAAAGTGAAAGCAGAGTGTAAGTAAATGGCAAGTATTACAGACACAAAGAAGGGTCAGCTCTTGGGAGCTGCTTCTTTCACCATAGTGCTTTCAATGTCTGGTGATTGTCTTGCCAAGCTGAGGAGATTAAAAAGATTGTGGGTCTGGAAATTTGTAGCAGACCAGTAGCAGTTTTCCCCGTGTTTTGTAAATGGTAGGGAGGATTTGCTTTGATTACAGTGACAGAAAAACACCAGCTCAAATCTTTGTTAAGTTTCTTTTGTGCAAAGAGAAAAGTTCCCTAGAACAATTTCCATGTGGCTTCAGGGGAAAAATCTTAACAAGAAAAGAGTGCTTGAGTAGCCAGCTCTGTCTTACCTGACAGACAACAGATGAATCATAGTCACTAAGAGAAAGAGCATGGGGCTCAAAGACTCCCTCATGGAAATCAGCTGAATGGAGTGGAGAGGATCACTGTACCAATGCTAGCTGCCTGCCCTCACAGTTTCTTTGATGATATTTGGAACTTTCCTCAAAGTCTCAGTTGTCAGCATTAGAAAATTAATTGATTGAGAAGCTCTGCTCTGTAAGCTTCTTTCCCTTATGCTCAAAGATAATCATAAAAATGTGAAGCAGAACATGCTATAAAAGACGACACAAAAAAAAACCCCAAACCCAAAGAACTCCAAATACATATTTTCTGAGATACCCTTTCATTTTAAGCCAGCCTCCTGGCTTTCTGAAACCTGATCCATGACCACACAGAATTGGCAACACTGCAATCTAGCCTTGACTTCTAGTCACCCTGTTTGGGAAGACACGTTTTTGGTCCTATGAATGTGTGTAGTAACTTCAGTGTAACTCCCTCCTTCCATCTGTTTTTGTATCCTTCTGTCACCCTTCCTTCAATCAAGCAAAAAAGTAATATTTGGACTTGTGGTTGCCTCAGGAACAGAGGTTTTATTTCAGTGATCTCCTTCCTCAAAACCAGTCCATCCAGCAGAGACAAGGGCAGGTGTGGCTGCCCTCCTCCCATGCCAAAGGTCCCTTCCATACTTGTTATCAGACATCCTGAGTCGGCCAGCTGAGCACACCTCAGGCATGCAGAGCCTGTCATTCTCTACTGCCTCAAATCACTACATAAAATCGCATTGAGGTACCCTTTTTTCTGTTTTATTGTTTTCTCACCACAGGTATGACACATGCTAAGCAGTGGGATAAGTACAACTTGTGTTTGAGAAGTTACCCAAGCTTATTTTTGTTTTGTTTAGTCAATTTTTTTTGTTTGTTTTTGGTTTTTTTTTTCCCCTGTTGGTTATCTGAACTAAACAACTCTAGAGGCAGGAACTTTTCTGAAACCTGCCAAAGTTCCCAGTATGACTGTACTTTAAAAAAAAAACCAACAAGATGTGTGTAATATTCTCTAAGAATTATAATTTTAATTCAATTTTGAAAAAAAAAAAGTCTGTCTATTTCTGTGAAGCACAGATTCCTTCATGGCTGGAAATGTAGGTTTTGCCCACATTCCTACTTAAATGACTGACAGTCTTTCTGTCTATTTCTGTTGGGGGGAAGTAAATGGATGAGAATGACACTCTGCAATGATTTATTTTGAATTTACCTTTCTGCCCCTGAACCTTTGAGTTTCAACAATGAGCTCCTTGAGGACCCAACAGATAGAAGTGACATTTGGGAGCATTCTTGAAAAGGCTGGTGATATTTAAATTCTAATCTGATAGTAACCTATCCTGACAAATAGGGTACATAAATTGTAGGTTTAAAAACCATGCTTTGGGCAGGAATTTCAATTGCTTGCAAGGTACAGTTTCTGGAATCTGCTCCTGGCAGTTTGATTTTTGCTAGTGCTTGTAAAATTAATATATACCAACTTAATTATTATACCAACTTAAAAAGGTTTGGAGCTTGAATCAAATTGCATATATGAAACTTATCTGCTAGCTTTTGGATCTATAAATTATGTTGGAAACTTCCATGAGGTTGCCACTTCATTAGTTTGATTTTGCCTCCAGATTTTAGAAACAAATGGTAACGAGAGAAGCACAGTGCCAATGTGCATCTCCAAGAGCTTCAGAATCCCATATATTTATTCCTACTACCCAAATCACACCATGCTTTTAGTTATTTCCTTCTGTCCTCTGAGATGTTTTCCCAAGAATACTGCTAATGAATATAAAATAATGTTACATTCATGCAGTTCTTTTGAAAAAGTACAGAAAGTCATTAAAATCCAATATAATGATAATCCCAGGATCTGATTCTTCTCTTGCTGCAGAAGAACAGTGGATCTGTGCCTTGTTTCTCTTAATCTAGTAAATCGGATATGTAGGTTGTGGTATGATTTTCAAATCCTTCTGTCTAAATTCAGTAAGTGTTTTGGGACTCCTCCATGCTCAGTATCACACAAAACCACCCAGTGCAGCACCCAAAACATTTTACTTCAGAAATGTAGATCTGCAGATGTCCACCAATAATTTAAATTCTGAAGTGACTTCCATGTCATGCAATCAGGTGGGGTGGTGTGTGCATCAGACAGGATTTGTTTCAATGACTACACTGCTGGTTCCTAGATTTCACAGATCAGTAACACTGCACATGGCCAGTGCAGACCTTGCTCCTGACCTCAGTGACTGTGAGGATGTCACTCTACGAGAACAGACTTCACTGGATTTCCTATTTTTTAGTTATCTGGAGTTTCCAAATTGTGTGCACAATAGAGCTCTGGATAACAGCTCTATGAAACTGCCAGGGATGTCAAAGAAAGAGTAGCATGAGCAAGAAACCTATTCAGGCTTGAAACACCTTAAATTACACAAGATAGTACTTAAAAAATTTGGCATTTTCAGTTCATCATTGATTAGACAGTGATGTATGCAGTATTTAAAACTGATTGTAAATGGCAATTATCTTTATTTTGGTTGTATTTCTTCAAGAGGATGGAAGTCATTTGCCCCTGAAAAAATTACAACCAAATAAAAAACAGTGTCAGTAAAGACAAGCCATCAAGTAGGTTTTATGCCAACAGTGATGAAACCTGAGTCTATCTTGGGCAGCATCATCCCCACACCATTCTGGGAACTGTGGTAGGTTAAAATATTAATTATCTCCATGAAATGCTAAGGTTTCAAAACTGCACCATAAATCGCCATCTTCCTTTCAATCTCAGACATAAGGTACACGTGTACAGTCTCTCTATGGCTTCAGCTCCTCCCTGTCCACAGAAATACTGGCTCTGAAAACTGCTATCACTGCTGTTTTCAGCTTCCTTCTGAGACATCCACGTCACCCCGGTCATGTGTCTCACTCTCCTGGCAGTACCTCTGCCCATACAGGCTTTGTTGGCCATTCTGCTGTCAGGCTGCACAGCTGGCTCCTGTTCAGCTTGTTCTTCACGACAATCAGGGCCTCTTCCACAGAACTGCTCCCCAGCCACTCAGTCTTCACCTTATCATTCGTTTAATATGCTCTTGTTCTCGCATTTGTTGCATGTAGGCAGACTGCTTTTTCTTCCTCAGCATGCCACAGGTTCAGTGCGGATCTTTGTGGGACTAAGACCTTCGAAAGTAAGGTTTTTTTGCAAGCATCTACTCATTACCCACAATCTTCTGGTCTAATTATTCATAGTTTTGTTCTGGCTAATGTCTAACATTAGTGCTGCACTAAAAATACTACTCCATTGCTCACATTTAATTTCCACCACTGTTTGGAAAAGATGCTCATTATATTTTTAAGTACATTTGGGCAATGGCCAAATATTACAAACAGAAATGTAAAATGCTAATTGATAAAAACAATTCTTTCCAAAGGGGCAGCTTTTTGTTTCTAATTACCTCTTTCAGTTAATTTTTATTGCTGATCCTGTGATCATTTGTAATGTAACATCCACCCACAGCAGGACTCCCTCAAACCCTACTAATGACATTCCTTATGGCTGTCCCGTTAATGCCAACAACAACATTGTGTAATGAGTATCAACCAACTTAGCTACAGGCTGTTTTACTCCTACTCTTCTCTTTTCTAACTGCAAATCATGATTCATATATGAGCTGCTTTTACGGTTATCTTTGTCCTGGCCTGTCTCTACCGGAGGCTGCTGCTGGAACATGGATTGTTGCTAAATCACAGAAGGATGTGGATGAGTGAATGGAGGTGCCAAGGGGCCTACAATCTCATGGATGTATATTTCTCTGACAGTTCATGATTATAATAGCTTGGGTTTGTGACCCTGGGTGCCATAATAAATGTAGTCAACTGGTGGAACTGATGAAATTATTAACAAATGATAGTTAATCTATTATTGTGGTTCATAGGTACTAAGGAGCATCAAGAAGTCACTGGCTACAGTCAAAAATTTTTTGCAAGGTCTCCAGGGAGTGCCAAGCTGTTGAAGTGTCAAGAGAAGGAGTGGTACAGGGAGAATTTCTGGTGGCAACAAGATGTACAATTATTTCCCATAAAGAATTTAGCTACTTTATTGGGCAGAATGTCAGCAGCTGTGTTCACAACTGTGATCTGGAGCACCTGGTCAGCTGCCTCCTTTGAGTTCCTCCAAATACTCTAATTTTAATACCGAAGTCCATTAGGGGCCTAACTGAATTTGCCCCAGTCTGAAGACTTTGGTGTCTAATTCTAACCAGGAACCTCATACCAGCATTTTTCTGCTCAAATCTCCTGAAAGGTTTCCTCCCAGGAAGATGCTCTGAGGTCACCAAGAACACACTGACTGAGATGATATGCAGAGCTCTGCCTATTTACACAGCTGGTAATCTGCTGGTTTGAGCCCTGTTCTCTGCTCAGTCTGATGGGCTTCAGTTTCCCAGCTCCGAAGAGTACTCTGAGGATAGGGGAATGTAACTGCTGTTCTGGGTGAGGGCACTGTCCTTTCTGCCCACGGTTCTAACACCCAATATATGAAAAATAACTCACCTTATGCTTTTTACGATCATTCCTCTTACGAGTAATTTTTTTACTTTCATCTTCATATACCAAAATAAAGTCAATTCTTCGCTCCCCATCATTGAAGAACAAGGAGTCAGGCTTATCACCAAAATCCACCTGGAAGACAGGTAGCATAGGTTAATATGAAGATCTTTACTCGCTAGTTTCTTACTTGCTTCCTGTTACACAGTATTTCAGTGAACATAGAAATTCAAGGTATATCAGCCTTGTGTAACAAAAAGCCCAAAATGACAAAGTTGCACAGAGTATAATGAAGGAAAAAAAAATATCCAGAGGAATTTTGGTACATTAGCTTTTCACAATGGGAGAAGCAGTGCGATGCAACACCAGTACCACATAATGCGTATGCCCAGTAATTCGTATGCCATCACGGGCACATTGTTAGATAATTTGTCTGCAAGATATGTTGCTGCCTGATGGGAGTCTCAGAATTAGCGTATTCCCATCTGTCTGCTTACCTGCCAGAAGTTTAAGCATCTCTGCAATTATTAGGGAAAAAAAGCACAGCAGTTTCATGCACGCTTATACCTGAACCCACCATTGCCCAGAGAACAAAGAACATGGCCAGGCTGGAGAAGAACTCTCAAAACAGACACATACTATGTGGATTTATTTCTCATTTTATTTGCAACATCTCAGCAAGCAAAAAATCATTGTTGTATGCCACTCATCCATCATGTTATAATAGATGCCAAAATCAGAAGTTTTAATATATCCATAAGCCATTATCTAGTCCCTAGAGGAAAGTCGAATAGATTGTCATATCCACTAACAAGATCTTAATGTGTTATTTCATGTGTGAAATGATACAGACACACTGATGACAGGGAAACCTGAATGCTTGAGTAATGATTTGTAGTTTCTCACTGAGGGCACTATCCCACATTAACAACTCCCTCCTTTCAGGTAATACATAGCCGTAATGTCATCAGAATCCTTCTATGTAATGAGCACCAGCCTCTCAGGTATTTGGCCAAATCCACTCATGGTGTTAAGGGGGGCAGTGCCACTGAAATTGATAGATATCAAAAGTCTGAAATGGGACTTAGCATGGCATCAGAGAAGGTAAGAGCTCCAAAGCTGGCAAGCACTGCAGAGGAGCTTTGGCCTCCAGCTGACTGGGCATGCAGGGTAGCCCAAGGCAGAATCAGGTCAGGCAAAATGACACACAATAATCTCTTGCATATGCTGTGGACATGGAAAAGATCCCCAGATGTTCTATCTCTGGAATTTCCCTGTCAGTGCAGACCAAACTTCATGAGGCATGCTAGGTTAGGTTTTGGGAGCTCTGGGATGTCTATTCCACAGAAAGGCCATGGAAATGTGGTTATGGCATCAGAAACCCCTGAAATGCAGCCTGAAATAATTGTTCTTCAACTGTGAAGAACTGAGAAGAATGTAGCCTTCAGTCAGGAGCACCTGAGTTCCAGGGAGCATACAGTGTTTTAGGAACCACGTGTCAGTGTTTCCAAAACAAAAATTTCCCATGGGTTTTTCCCTAAACCTCTCCCTGTAGATTATTTTGTTACTATTTACTGGTTGAGCCAAAACAGTTGATCAAGATGCATCTCCTCATAATTATGACAAAATTTCCATATTTTAAATAAACTCAGGGGAGTTTAAACTCTGTATTTTTTACATCCTATGTGCAAAGGCTAGGACCTGCTGTAAAGAGGTCCTGTTAACTTAGTTGCTTCAAAAGTCTGAGCAGATTCTTGAGTAGAACAGTTTTCTTTGAATTCCACCTGCGTGTTGGGATTTGTGACAAACCTGACAGCAAGCAGCTGCTGACATACATGCATGTGTGCGCCCACACACACATATAGACACTGACATCTGGCCAATATACACACGTGCTGTACATTAGTTTCACAGCCTGGGCTAGGATGCAGAGAGTACCTGGGCAGTCACCAAATCAACATACAATTGCCTACTGTGAACAAAGTTTTAGGGGAAAAAACTTTCAGGTGGCATCACCAGGCTACAATGACGCTAAGTATCTCTATCATCCAAAGCAAGTCACAGGTGTGAATTTGTTTCGAGCTGAAGTTAGCATAGTCCCATTATGAGATCAGAACTGGCCCTAACAAGTTTCCTTTACTGAGGACTAGTCATGGGTGTGAAACGCAGCCCTGCTGCTACCATTTCCAGTCTCATTTAAAACATAACCATGATGATTTAATGTTGACTAGATTCCTATTGAGAGGAAAGCATTAACAACAGCCAACAGCTCCTGCTGGGAGACAGGTTGGCAGGTGCCGGAGTACAGCAGCAGAAAGGAGGTGTGGAGAGCAGAGCCCAGCAGGCACAGAGCCCAGCCCAGCAGCTTTTGCTTTCCCCTGGAACCTCAGCAGGCTACAGTACAGGCTAAAATGTCTTCATGTTGCAATGCTGGAAACAGAGCCCAGATCTTGAGGCAATGAATAACGGGGGAAGGGTTGCCACTGCATAAAGCACAAGGTTTTTTAATTGGGATTTTTCCCTTTGGAATCTTAGGAATATCATTATAATAACCTCCGTTTAAAGAGACAAAGTTCAGTTGTGAAATTCAAGCATTTGAAATCATAAAAGTAGTAATAGCTTTGAGGCCTTTTTTGCTACACCTTTTAGCACTTCTTCCACAGAACAGAGAAGAAAGAAATGGAAAACAGCAAACATCAAATCAAGTTCTGATACAAGATTTGATCATAATTTGTATTGGCATAACTTCGTGAAATAATTTTCCATTAAATGTAGTCTTCTTTAAGCTTATAAAAGCAGCAATAACTGCCTTAACTGCATTATCAATAATAAAATACTAAAAATTATATATAAAATAGTTATAAAAGCTATATATAAAATAGATATAAAAGCTACCTGTTACTCAGTATTCTGACTAATGAATTTACTCAGATAAGTGTTTTCATTCACATGTGTATATAAATATTATTGATCATTTACATACACCTCTCTCTCTTTCTCAAACTATGCATATATAAATGGAATGTAGCTAAAAGATTAGTAAATATTGGACTGCACAAATCCAGGTACACAGAAGTTCATATTTATGAAGCTAACTTCTCAAATGTAATCACTATTGCTTTTAATCACAAGGGTGTTGTTCAGTGACCTATCCATAGACACTTTATATATCAATAATAAAGCCTTGTCTCATTAAGTCTGAATACTTAAGAGATCAAGATTAAGATCCACACAAATAAATTGTAATGTAACATTAAGTGTTGCTCAATTAAAAGTAAGAAGTAAAATGCAAAAGAGAAAGCAATAGCAAGTTTCTGACACCACGTTAAATCACATGTGTGGTGTATCTTGTAATCCCTACCGGATAGTTGGTAATGGAAAAGCATGTATTATTCAACATAATTATCAGGGGAAAAACAGGACTGGAAACCAAAAAGATGTAGTGTACTCTAAAGTTAGTAATTGCTTTGAGACAATGTTTGGTTTTGTTGTTGGTTTTTTTTTTAATATGTAATATTATTTGACAGCATTACAAACATTGTCATCATACAAATGCACACAAGCTTGCATGCACAGACATATAAGTTAATGGGGCTGAAATTCCAATACGTAATTTTTCTTAAGAATCAGTAGCAAATTATAACCCAAAATAATGAACAGGCCCACTGACACCTCTTTGTTTTGTAAGAAAAAAACATGGGGTGTATTTACTACACTGTCTAATTTTCTTAGCCGCAGCATAATCACATTTTAAGTACTGATGGAGGCAATTGGTTGTGCACTCTACTGTTTTAATAATACCCTAGTGGACAGCAAGTTAATATTGATTAACATCATTAATAAATAAAAAAATGTAATATAAGTAGTTGTGAAATACTAATTATATTTAGCACACAGTCCACAGTGCTTCAGAACTCTCCAAGTGCTGTACAACCAACTGCTTGCCTACACATGGGAGACAGGGAACCATTAGTTTCTTTATTAACAGACTAAATCTAAAGGAGAGGAAGACCTGGCTTTGACTAAAGCTTTTTGGAACACTGAGGTTACATGTACATGGGTTAGCCTAGAGGCAACCTGACCACATCCGTGTGGGTGTATCTCTGCAATTGAATTTGGAACAAGTCAGATCAGGTGAGCATCAGAGGCTCTTCAGTCCAAGGAATGAGACTGCAGGAGCCTGTGGTAACAAAAAGCCCAGAAACACGTGTAATGCAGACACCACCTCCTCAGTGCCAAATGCCATGTTCCACAGCCCCACTGCTTAGGCCCTCGCTGCCAGCGCAGAGGTACACACAGGTCGTGGAACCCTGCTGGAGCTGGGAAGTGCTGCAATGATGTAGTCACCCTGGAGATGCTGGCCATAAGAGGTCCTCTGCCATGCACACCCCTTCCCTTCCCTTCCCTTCCCTTCCCTTCCCTTC
>VZRE01001892.1:43493-114165 GCA_013396775.1 Cephalopterus ornatus
GGGGGAAGGGCAGCATCGAGACAAGCATGAAGAAAAATATGTGCACAGGAATTGCAGTTATTTATTGTTTACTACACCCTGAACAAGCACAGTATTGTAAGCTGATTTTTTTTAATAACACAAGATTTTGCAGGAATGATTTATCTAACTGAAAGGATAAAAGAAGTGCTTTATTTTGCCTGCATGAGTCTTTGGTGTGACTGTCAATAGCACCGAATGTAATCATTACTGGAGGGATAAACTACTTGTCTGCAACCTCACATAATTTTCAGATATGCTTCAAAACAGCTTCCTGTGGCATGCCAGGGAATAAATCAGTACTGGGAAAGAAGAGAGCAGAGCAAAGCCTGTGCAACATTGCCTCTGCTGACAAGGCACCTGCAAAAAATTCTTCTGCAGGGGCACAGTGTCTGTCCCACGGGGGACCAGCAGGTTGCACTTTAGTTGTAGGTTTTACAAAGTTGAAAAATTCCGCATGTCTGTTTAGGAGCACAGTCCACTCAGGAAACTTCAAATCAAGTAAAAGAAAAGAAATAAACTGTATTACCAGGATATCATGAAACATAATTATTTGTAAAGAATTTTGAGATCATTTGAAGAAAATGTGACAGAAATAGGAAGTTCTTCTTACTATCACAGACAAGATTTTTTATTACTTTATCTTCTGAGCAACGAATAGACACAACTTTCTGACATTAGGACCAATACAAGCTTTTATTTCTGGATGCCATTGATATATATAATATATAAGATAGTACTGGAATATCTAAGTTTATTTGCACATTGCATAATAATGCCAGTCTGTCTCTGTAGGGCCATAAAACTGTTGTGCCTTTAATATTTTCCCTTGTTACTCATATTTGTTAATGACAACAGAGGACTGTTTTAGTTCTCTTTTTGGCAACAATGAGAATATTAGCAAGCACTTAATCAGAAGGTTTTTCTTTCACTTCCTCAACGTGCACAGGAATTTTTGCTATGCAAAAAACTGAAATAAACTTAGACTAAAGACAATTAGAAAAAATATGGGGTGTCATTGCAGTCACATATTTCTGTCAGCAGAAAGCAGCTGGTAACTGGCCAGGCATTGGGATGCCTTGTCCCCTGAGCTAAGTTTGGACCAGACACCCACTTGACTTCCTGTCTAAGCGTCAGGTTGCTGCTGGCTGCAGGAGGAATTCCAGTCACTCCTGACTAGAGAGAGACCAAATGGCCTTACTTAAATAAAATGAAGAAAGTGCACTGCTGAAAACCTGCTTTTCAGCAAGTCCCATCTTTCTGGAGATGCAAGAGTTGGGAAATTCACTCTTTTGGACTTCCCAGAAGCCTTCTTGCCCCTGTGAGGGGCAGCAGTAATAGAGAGTTTGAAGAAGTTAACCTCCTCTCTGCAGATGTTGACTCTCAAAAAAAAAAAAAAATCCTATTGCTACATGCAAATTCAAACTATCTACCTATAAAGCAGACAAGCTGTAAAATGAAACATGAGACGGAAAAGGCTTGAATAAATGACATCTATGCAGTTTTGTCTTCTTTGTACATATTGTTTATGATATACGATTTAATTGTACAATCACATGACATACTTCTATGGCTCCTTGTAGTTATGGAATCTGCTCCTATTTATAGAATACTCCTTATTATCTTCTTTATTTAATGCCTTTTTTTGCTTTTTGTTACACCACATCTAAATAGCCCAGATGCTTAAAATAGGGATTTTCTTCTGGCTGTGCCTGTGGTATTCTCCTCACTGAATCCCAATGTTCTGCAAATGTTGAAAAATTTAATTTTAAAAGAACCACAAGGAGAGAAAGTAACAGTATAACCCTCATTTTAACAATGATTACATAAGGCATCTAGACATCAATGCCAAAACCTGTTCACTGTCTCCTAAATTTGGAGTTGCAGCTTGAGACACCAGGACAGTGACTTTTTCCAGAGAGCTCAGCAATTCTCTCTCTTCAAAGAGAGAGTCACTACTTTGAACTAATGTAAACCTTTGACACTCAGGAAACAAACAAAAGCTGGCTGTGACTTTACAAGTCCAGTTATCTAGGACTGAACTCAGTTTCACTGGTCCTAAGAGCCTTTAATTCCTTCACTGTAATTTCCTGCCACATTTACACCTTGCTGAAGTAGTACAAACAACATTCGCACAGAATGTGGGCTTTTTGAAGATAATTGTCCTATTCGTGTGTCAAATGAGGCAGGGATCTTGTGGCAAACTTAGCGTATGACCCTGTAATTAGAGACAGCACCATAAGAAGAACAGGACTGCTTCTATTAGTCAATAATTTACTTAGTTTTGGCTACTCCAGAATGACTTGCAAGTCCAGAATACTTCCAGGTGCAAAGCATGATCTAGGTTTAGACAAAAGGAATAGTACTTCCCTTCTATTCAGTCATTTAAGGTTAGGCTTCCTCTTTGGTTTCCATTTCTACCTCCAATTAGCCCTCATTCATTTAGCAAACGGGTTTAGTATACCTCAATTTTATCTTTCTGGCTCCTCCAACTCACTGAAACTACCCAGTGAATTACAAGGGGGACCTGACATGGAAGTAGCAATGCAGAGAAGATGCTGCTAAAATTGAGCAGAAACTACAACTGCTTGTAAACATGGGTTACTAGCAAAATAAAAATAACATATATATATATACACATACATATATATATATATAAAATGCCCCAAAATAAAATTGATTTTGACCATCAATTTTCAGGAGAAATGAAAATAAATTCTATGAAGATTGCTAGAGAAGACTGTTCTAACCACAAGGTATATGACATTCCAGCTGTTTTAATGCTATTCCACTTCATATAAATACATAAAAAATTCAATGAAAAATAAAATTCAATTAACCACACGGAGAGTCTAAGACTGTAAGAAGGAGGGCACTCAGTCGGGAAATGAAAGCTCTTGATTGCACCTCATGCTTTCAAAAATATTTAAACATTTTATAAGAAACTGAAGCAGCTTCAAATGAAGCTGCAAAAACACAGGGGCAGGGGAGGCAAGGGTATCCACTTCCCAGAAGGAAACTCATTTCCTGTTACCTTGGGTATTGGTTTTCTATGAGACTTGAGGCAGGGGATCTTGAGCTAGAGCCAGCAGCCTGTTAACTGCAGAGAACATTAGGTGAGCTGGCAAATTTGAACTTTGGTAAAGGGAACAGACACCTCTAGGTCTTTTTCCTTCTTGTCACTTCAGTCTCTGGAGTAAGGAATTTCCTGGCGTCTCCAAGCTTTCTGTAAAAATGAATCCTGAACTCACGTCAGCCAACTAATACCTGGGTGTGTATGAATTTACAGGATATGTGTGTTTATATGTAGGGTGTGTTCAGAACTATTTGTCCTTGTATACACACACAAACCCTATACATTTGTGAACAAAGTTACATAGAGAGAGGAGGTCTATGTGTATGTATTGGTTTACAATGAATATATATGGGTCACTTTTAAATGACTCCAGCGCCTGTGGCAGCCTACACTTTCACATCTGAGTCAATGACTTCAGGTAACTTTAGGGGAAATTGGGATAACAGCAACTCAGATTGAATCACACAGATGACCTGCATGTGCTGCAAATGCAAAGAAATGCTAGTCTTCTGGAACAGCTACTGATTGTTGCATATCTATATGAGAATATATTACAGGCAATCAAGTTAAAGTAAAGAAGTACCCACCCATTCAGGAGTATGAAGGTTTTGCTGATCCGGCACAGTTCCGTAAGTAGGAATAATCACCTGGTTCAGTTCCAAGACTAAAATTAAACATAAGAAATTAAAACATTTCAGCATTTTGTGTGGCAGGCTTTTTGGTGTTTTGTTTGTTCGTTCGTTTGTGGTTGTTTGTATTGTTTTGTTTTTTAATTAATGCTTTGTGAAGAAGCCACTTCATTGCACTTATTTAGTGTTTCAGAAATGGAATTATTGTGTCTCACACTTCAGTTACAGTCAGAAGGTGGCAAGGAAACGAAACACCAGGTTGACAAGGTAATGTTAGGAGAGCATCCTGACCATTCTACAGTGATGCAAAGCATCCCTTTACTATTATGTGCTATGTGTGCTCACCACAGCACACCAAGCACATAATATTATGTTTCAGAAACTCCGTATACACTCTAGCAGAAGTTAAGTTTATCTTTCAGTGAATAAGGGTGCCAGAACTCGCTCCACCTGCACAAACAACCCTAGCTCATGATGACTGTACTTCTCAGGCAATAACAAATAACAGTACCAGAGAACTCTTCACAAGTCCTGGAATGGGTGTGGTAGACCACAGTGATACTGTACACTGCTACAGTGATACCGTAACGTTCATTCTATAACACATAACCTAAAAACACCCTATTGTTCAATCAATGTGTGTTGATGCCTCAGCTACTCCTCCCCCATTTCCCAACACCTGTTGAACAACCTGCAAACTGAACTGGTTTCCTGAAAATACAACATAAAATAAAAATGACCTTGTGAAGTATGCCACTGCATGAAACCATTATCAAGCACACTGGGAAAACTGGCTACCAGTTCAGGCACCAGGTAACACACAAATTCGTCCTAATAAGGTTAATAGAAATAAGTTACAGAAGCTCTACAACTGCTGCAAGATTTAGTTTCTTCACAACTATTTTTGCGTCTTAAGAAGAAATCAAATAACATCCTGAGGCTGAAGATAACATCAAGCAGCTAGAGGAAGAAGGCTGCTTCCTGCCTATGCATGGCAGGCAGATGGATCCCATCTGTTATTTTCATATCCTTAAAACAGAGATGTGTCTTAGCTAAGTCTGTCCTACACTGAGGAAGGGTCATGGATAACACTGGTACCTAAAAGTCAGTGTTGTCTGGAAAGGATAGCCTCAATATAACAAAAATTCCATAATACTTTAAGAAAATACCCCAGCTCTAAAATAATCTAATCTATAGTACTTTTATGATAGCTAAACATCCATTAGATACAATACCAGGACAAATATAACTGATATGCCTGGTTTTGTTTTGATTCAGTTTTTTTTGTTGGGTTATGTTGGTTTGGTTTGGTTTGGTTTGGTGGGTTTTTTGTTGTTTTTGGTTTGGGGGTTTTTTTTGGCTTGAAAACTTCATTGATATATGGCCAAATTCTCAAGAAAATTTAAGAGGCTTTTTTTTTTTTTTTCACTGATGATGCTCATTTATACCAACTGAAGTTCTGTCAAAATACTTAGAGCACACCAAGCTTACTCTTTACAAATCAACAGAATCCTCTCATGGCCTTTAAGCATCTGAATTCTCCTGTTTAATAGAGTTTGGTAGGGACTTCATTCCAGGTGTTGAGTTGTCAGTTTCCAGATCTCTTCTGTGGTCCTAGTACATGCTCCAGGGAGAAGGTAAAAGCAAGTCCGTGTATTTTTTCTGAAGCATTTGAGCCATAATCCAAGATCTGCCCAGTGGAATAATCAACATCTGTGAGCTATCAAAAACATTAAGATCTTCAGAAACTTTTCCCAGCATTTAAAAAAAGAGCAGGAGAACGCAGAGCAGTGCAGCATGCAAACATCACATGGTGAGACCGTAACATGAGGATTCAGAAGACACAAGCATCTCTCAGCAGCTACTGCAAAATTGCTGAATATGTGCATCATTATGTTTTAATGGATTCAGCTTAGACTAGGGTGAGAAGGGCAAATACATATTCTTGACGTCAGTGTAATGGGTATCTCCCCACTTTCGTTAGGGTATTCTGTATTCTCTATCTGGACACAAAGATATCCAGATACAAAGTGCTTCTGAAAACCCACTGAAGAGGGAATGTTTCTGCCCACAGGTAATGGGCAGAGGGAAGGAGTAATATAAGCATCTTGCCCTGAAATATAAACATTTGCTCTGAAACTCTGTGTGCCATTACACAAACCCCAAATATGTGGACACAGATATGAAGACTTCTGTCAGCCACTGAACTGCAGAATCAGGAGCTAAAATGGCCTTTTTGCTAAGTAAGCACACTCCCATCATTGCTGCTGTCCAGAAGACCCTTCAGACAGAAGTGAAGGTTGAAATGTGGAATTCACAGCAGGCAGAATAACTCCACTTATCCCAAATCATGATGGGTCTGAGGCATTTCTTCTTTATAACCTATGTATATCTCATGGTTTTGGCCAGGCCATGGGAGATGAACCGTGCTGTTGATTCTACCAGAGATTTATTTTATGAGTTTTCTCTACAGCTTTGCTTTCTCAGAGGTGAGCCACCATGTCTGCCTGAACTGAATAAAGAGCCTAAAAATCCCTTGATAGCCAACGCGAAATGTCTTGACTTTTCATTAGTTGATATTGACAGTGAATGGTTTTGTAAATTCAGTGCCTTCTCATTGAATAATTCAATTTTAAAGGCTTTAATGAACATTATTACT
Source organism: Cephalopterus ornatus (assembly GCA_013396775.1). Lineage (NCBI taxonomy): Eukaryota > Metazoa > Chordata > Aves > Passeriformes > Cotingidae > Cephalopterus > Cephalopterus ornatus. The sequence continues at coordinate 49,876 of VZRE01001892.1, forward strand.
AGCAATCTCTACCTATTGCTATAGGTGAGAGGCTATGGCCCACTGACAGGTATGGAAGATGCTCTCCCCTTGTAAGAAATACAAATTCCTTGAGGTCTGAATAGTGAAATAATGAAAGCTATTCAAAGCACAGGCAGTAAGGATGACACAGGTTTTTTGAGTTTGTAAATTAAAAATAATGAGAATGGGAAAAAAAAAAAAGGCACCTGTATCCAGAAGTGAAAAAAAGATGCTGTCCAAAAGAACGTTAATGACAAGAAAATAACAAAGATATTGGATAAGCTGATGTTTGAAAAGATGGTCTTGGCTCTGTAACAAGGACATTGTCAAACATGCCTGAAGATGCCAAACTTTTTGTGACAAAGAAATTCTTGGCTATCATTGATTTCCTCTCAAATGAAAGTAATCAGAGGTGAAAAAGGGCAGCAGCACTCTTTAAGCTTGTAAGTCACTTACACTGAACTAAATAATTAGGAACCAAATTATTTTGAGAAGTCAAAAAGATTTTACAACACTAAACTCATAGTACCTGGTAATTCAACAAGCCTGCAAGGCGCTGCTAAGTACAAGATCTCAGCCCTGGCACTGAACATGGTATCTCATGAGCAATCACAAATTCAAAGCAGGAAACAATGCCTGAAATCTGCAGGCTTTGCTGCTTTGCTATAGACATCGTATCACCTCTTTTTTTGTAAAGTATTTTATAAAAGTGCTGACTGTCTGTCACAGAAGTTTAAAAAAGTCTGAGTCCCAAATCCTGTTCTTAGAGGGAGAAAAATAAATTAATGGAACATTTTGCTGTCCTAAGTACAAAACTGATGTGCTCAAGAACATCCACTCAGCCCCTCGGTGGATTTGCCTGCAGCATGGAGTGCCTCCTCCACAAACAGGGAAGTTTACAGTATGGTTACAGAAGATGAGATGTTGCAGTACTGGGGCACATACTCTTACCTACATTACCTGGCTCTATGCACGGTGCTGTCCCACTGCAGTGCAGGTGGAAAGCACGAGAGGAAAGGGTAGCAAGCATTACCAAAGGAGAACACTCTAGCTTTGCTCACAGCCCTGCCCTCATGTAGCACTGCCGTAGCAACAATATTCACTGCACACAGAAATGGACAAACGTTAAGTACACAGTTAGACTCACTTAGGTCTTTTAGGCCTCAAATAGATTGTGAAGAAAATTACAATAATAACAAAATATCTCACTGACTGGAAAATACCAAGAAATATTTACATGCAATTTGTATCTGAATTGACACATTTCCTGATATGTCTGACAGTACTGTCACCACATTAGAGAAGAAAAAATAGTAATTAGTAAAGTCTATGTGTTCTAATGAAAATCAAATTAAAAGATCACATCAGGTTTGCTGCTGTGAGGCTCAGAGAACTGGATGGAGTCAGATTGTTCCCATCTGCTGGGATAAACAAGAAGATCCAAAGGTTGTAGGCTTTGTCCAAATACTGCTTCCTAAGTAGAGCTGATTCTGCATCACACGCCTCCTCAGAAAAGACACAAAGACTGTGGCAGTACCTCGCCATCTCAGCAGGCTGCAGTCATGCTAGCAAAAGAGCAGTTTCATGATAATGTCATGCATGGCTCACAAGAGGCAACCAAGCAAAGAGTCTCACCTCATAAGTACTGTCTCAGAAGCAATGAAAAGGCATGACATAACATACTGGATATGAACTGAGTCCTGGAATGAATGAAAACTACTCTGAAGCCCATCATCTAACCAAGTTTATACTGGTTTTGGCTGGAACACAGCAAAATACAAACTACTAAGAAGAAAACTCTCTACCAGACAAAAGCAGGAGAGAATCAAATTACTTTCACCTTATTTCACAAAAAAAAGAACAAACTACTGCTATCTAAAATAAAACTAATGCTTCAGAGAGATACCTCTTCTACACTGTATCCAAGATAGCGTACCACACAAAGAGCGGGCAATCACTGTATCAAAACTGTGGAAATAAAAACGAGGAGAGAGCATCACCAGCAGGTCAATCCGTCTAAAGATCCAGCCATTCCTAAACACCTGCTGGGGACTTAAGAACATTCAGCCTTCTGTCTCTTGGTCCAAAAATAATAAATTTATGGTGGCTTTCCTGGCTTTTGGGGAGAGAAGGGGAAGAGGAGGGGTACAAATTTATGCCATGTTGTTTTAAATGCTCTAGAAGATTAAAAAAATGTGAAAAACTGACAACACAAAGGAGCTTCCCTACTGAGAAAAGATTTTGCTTTTCCAAATCTCTACAATTAACCAGAAAGCGAAGATACTGTTATAAACATGACTACAAGCTATGAGGCAATGAAAAAAATAAAACAATGTATAATTTTATGTAGTATTATTATAAGATAAATTGTTACATACCAATAGTTTATTAAAGTATTAATAATTAAGATATAATACATAAAAGTACAATTTAATCTAATAATTATTCCCTAAAAAAAAGCCAATCAGAACAGATCACAAACTATTTTAAGGGTCTGATCATAGAACATATATTTTTCATTTAAATGTAAACTATTCAAGCCATATATATAATACTTGCTGAAATCAAGTCAAGTGAAGTAAAACCATTGCAAAAACCAAGTCAATTTTTTCTGGAAACAGAAACTGTTGGACTGATACACTGGTTTTTTGAAAGCCACAGTCTTTTGCTGGTGCAAAATATTTCTTTATTGCAGTTTTTTTCATATGTTCACGTCCTTGTAGAGGAGTACTCTCAGAGCTAACAAACTAGGAATTAAAAAAGCAAGAATATGTATTTTCCTTTTAAAATTTTTGAATCAAAAAAAAAAAGAGACAATGAGATCAATGGCTACAAAATAAAATTAGTCAAGGCCATTAAGTTCCTTGAGCTACCTCCTTTGTTGAAAAATATAATTTTAAAATGTAAGATATCCTCCTTATTATCAGCAACTTTTTGATGATTAAAGGTCTGTCTGGGTTGAAGTGACTTTTCCAGACAAGTGCTTCTCTGGGATACAGTCTTTTCTCCATGCACTTATGAGAGCAGACATTATAAACACAAATTATCAATCGCTTCACCTCATTCCACTAAACTACTGTAGGCTTGCATTTAGTAGCATTTATTCTGTTAAGTTCAGTTCTGTGATTAGAATGTGTTTCAGTTATTTTATTTCGTATTTGTAGACCTCATTTGAATAAATACATGCTGCTGAACTCCACATTCTTCACTTTCAGAAAAGTTATCTATTTGAAATGAAAATTAATTATTTTTATGTCAAACTACAGCTTATTTATAGCTAATAAGAGATGTATACGTGTGCCTGTCTTGTTCTCTTCTTGTAGTCACTTGCAGTCTTCCAGTGCATGAGGAAACGGGATGCAATTAACAATGCTAAAATGTAGTAATGCTAAAATGGCTTTCCAGTTCTCAGTAAATTACATTCTTTGTGCACTCACACAGTGCAGATCTTCAGATAGCATCAACTTAAAACCTAATCTATACCACATAATAAGAAGACATTGATTTTAATTTCAGATGCCCAAGCAAACCTAATATGAAGCTATAGCTAATATGAAGCTATGAAGCTGCTGGATCACACTGGAAGTGAAATGGCTGTCTTGGAAGATGATTCTTTCTCGCTGGAAAGACTGTTCTTTCCATGAAGTTATCTTCTCTTACAGCTGTGCAAACAAAGGATGGGAACATGTGGTATTAATTTCAAAATTAAATGCTCTTTCATGACTAACTCTAAACAGGAAAACATTCAATTGGGAATATAATAGAGGGTATTGCAAGTCTGAACCCCCTATGTCCTGAAACAGCCAGCTCAGAGTCAGGGTAGCTCACCAAAAGTAATAAAGTAAATAGCAGGCAGTTATAAAACAAGAAATTTGACTTTGTGGAAATGATTTTGCTCATAGCAGTGCCTAAATATTTAAGAGGCACTGAATTGGAATGTTTAAGGGGCTCGGTAACCAAATGGTCAAACAGTTCTTACATGTTCAGAGTTCAAAGTGGGACAATTGCTTACAACCTGTAGCAAAAATCCTAAAACATTTCAGCGAGACCTGGACCAGCCCCAACTTCAGTTTCTAAAACAAACACTGGGCTAATGACCTTTTAGTTACAATTCTGTGATTCCAGAGTAATCGGCTGAAAAGCAAATGTTGGCTGCTAGTTTTCACTGCAGCAATGCACGCCAGAACCAACCTGGCTGCATCCAATATGCACGTCTGACACCAGCTGACTAAATTACTGCAAAACTCAGTTGCTAATTGGAATATTCTAAATCCATTTTCTGAAGCTAACTAATTTACCCACCTTCAGCTGAAACGGCTGTCAGAAGGAGTTATTTTGGCTCTCATCTGATCTGTCAATATGCAATATATACATAAACAACCTTTGGTTTTAGAATGTATTAACACATCTTCCTGCTATAATTTTAAACAATATTTGGTATGCTTTTTCATTGTAAACTGATTGTATACATGGCAAACACCTAGCTCATTTTGTCAGATACAAAATGGTGGAATAAAGTGACTAAGTCAGCAGGCTTCAGACTGATAATCTTCTCAGACATTAATCTCAGGTTGGAATATGGGCATCAAATGAGTCTTCTAAAATTTTTCAATTAAGGCCTGCCTTGGTTTAATTATACATGGAATCCAGTAGAAAACTACAGTAATGTTGACTGCCAAATGAGCCTGATTCAACCTATGCCACATTCTTACAAACTGAGGTGTACATACATATATATTTTATTACTTTCATTTTTTTTTTCATTTTTAAAAATAGTTCAAACATTGTCATTCTTGCTGTCAAAAAATCAAGTTCTTAGTTTACAGGGTTAAGAAAAATAATGACCTCAGTCACCTTAAGAACATAAGGGATCAGCTGGGTCACTGAATCCAGCACCAGCTTACACATAACTTTGATTTTCAGTTTTGTTAGTAGGTTCTGAGAGAAATTTTTTTTTAGGAATAATCTATTTTAGTCTGATAAAGGGATCAAGAAAAGCAGGCTGCTGTTTTTCTGTTGCGGCAAATAAAATCAAGGTGGCAGAGTATGAGATACAGTAATTTAAAAAACCCAAAGGGCATTAGGACAGATTTGCAGAAGGTATTAGGCATATAAAGTTCCAGATAAATTCCTGCTGATGTATTTAAAAGTGTCCAAGCCGACTGAGAGTTTTTATGCCAAATTATATCAAACACAGCACATGGCCCTTAGTGACCAAAAGGAATCGATCAATTTCATTAATTGATGCATCAATTTCATTACTACAATTAATACTTCCCTTGCTTAATAAATTATTTTAAGTGCAAAATGTTTCATTTTTTCTTACATATCCAGCATATTTGAGACAACTAATAAACATGTTTACATGCTATTTTCTCTATGGTTAATTAACTCTACTTACCAACAAGATGCATCTATATAAAAGTTCAGAGTAAATAGGAACTACTTAGTAGGTAAGAAAGAAATCATTCGGCAACAAACGAAAAATCAGAGTAAGTCTGCATTGAGCTATATACTTGCAAAAATCAGTGTGTGTCTATGGAATCAAAGATGTAGGCCCCTAAAACAGAATTTGGGATTAACCAAAACATTCAGTTCCAAAAGTGCAAACCAAAATCATGACTTTGCAGCTGTTGGCTAACAGGAACTTCCTGCCTTGCTGTTATGCGCTGTGGGCATTTCCCTAGGGGTCACCAGGGTCTCTTTGAAACCCTTTAAAATAAAAATTCATGTAACTACATATTACAAAATGTAAATTAAATCAGTAACTGCAATGATTACACTTTGGTTAATAATGCTCCACATGGTAGAAACTGGTTTCCAGGGTTCTTCCAAAAAAGAGAGATTTATAGACAAAAGGGGCAAGTAAACAGAGAAATAAGACTTCAAACTCAAACTCACAAACACTGAAATAGTCCTGGTTTAAGACAGTTTGTCACTGCTGAATCCTTATTTTAAAGAAGACAAAGGAAAGGACTGAATCCTGATGTTTCTGTTTCAGAATGGTTTCTGACTACACAGCAATACAACTTTATCTAGCGCAGGAGATAATGGTGGATTTTAAAGCAAAGGAAACAATTTTTCATTATAAACCCCAAATTATTCTTTTTTCTCCAGGACCCTCCTTCCTTTTGCATACAAGATGGGGCTGCAATGACGATGACTCCGGATTTCACTAAATAAAACTTGTCCATCTAGACCTTTAACTTACTTTTGCAAAAGACAGATAGTATATTGGGCTGTGGGAAGATGGAAAGGAAGAAAGATTATCTGATCATCAAAGAATTTGCATGTGGCCTTGGAGAAATTGCCTGTGCCCCAGCTTCAGTATGTAATACATGTGATGCTGAGCAAACTGCTCAAAAAAAGTTTTTGCCCAACTTTTCACGGCAGAGTTTTCAAGATAACTGCCCAAGTTGTTACTGCGAGGAAGCTCAGCACTTTTGCACCAGAGTTGGGCACTTGTCACTAGGAGAGACTAGATTAGATATCAGAAAAAAATTCTTTACTGTGAGGCACTGGAACAAGTTGCCCAGAGAAGCTGTGAATGCCCCATTCCTGGAGGTTTTTAAGGCCAGGTTCGATGGAGCTCTGAGCAACGTGGTCCAATGAAAGAGGTCCCTGTCAATGGCAGAGGGGATGAAACTAGATGATCTTTAAGGTCCCTTCCAACCAAAACCACTCTATGATGACTCTATGATGAAGTATGGGGTGGTATTTGGAACAGCAAGATTGGGAAATGCTCTTATTTCTGAAAAAAGCATCCCAAAACTTTTGTCATTTGTAAGCATTTTTCAGAAAACTTTGTACAAAAAGTAGAGTTTATCAACCATAAACCCAGAACGGTGTTAAGACCTGACTGTACAAAAGTGGTTGAAAATGAATTATTTTCTTGCAGCCCTGCAGAAGGTGCATTCTAGGTATCCAGTGGGATCTGGATCTCCCTGTTCAGCATTTTGTCTTTGCACAACCCATTCAGAAGTGTTTTACATTCCCCACATCTTATCACTTCCGTAGCCTGCATTCCTATCACAAGGGTCTGGATTCCTGAAACACCAGGTCTCCCTAAAAACGCAGTTATGCAACCTGACACTTGAATCCCTGTTGGATATAGTGCTCAGCTGTGGTAAAAGCACCATAGAAACACAGAGGAGGAAAGGAATGAAAATATTCTGTGCAAGGCTTTGATAATTTGAGTTAAATAATGCTAGGAGCCATGCTCTTAATGGGGAAGATAAAAAGAAATCTGTAATTACTACCAGTTTACTGAATGAGGCAGTGGATTTAGGAGTTAAAAAAGAACAGTGATTGTTTAACTAAAAACTGTAACATGCATGCAAACGAATGGCAAGAAAATGGAAGTTTCCTTAGCAATGTTAATGCTGACGTTGCCCAACTTCTAAATGCTTGACTTCATAACCTTAAAGTTAACATTTTTTAGACATAATATATTATTAGCTGCAACCAATCAGGGATGCTATGGCTCCTGTTGGTAACCAGTAATATTTACATTTAAATATGGAGAAAGATTACTGCTGGCTATACTGTATTATTTAATTATACAGTCAGTTTAGAAATGAAATTATATCTGAAGCATTTGAGAGGTTCCCTTGAGCAGAAATGATGTAACAATTATTACTGCAATTTAGCATGAGAAAACTTTGCTGAAAGTCTAGAATTTCACCTAATCAGGCAATTTGATTTGTGGTCCATATGTAGGAGCGCTCTGTGCTGTTGCAGAGTAATTTCAAAATGCACTGCAAGAAAAGTAATCATAATAACTGTAGACACTTTTTCTCATGGATCAAACTTCTTAAGTTTTAAAAGTCAGTTCAGAATAATGTAATTAGTGTAAATTCAGTACCATGATGGAAAAAAACACAACCAACCAGTGTGTTTTAGCTTATTACAATCACTATGAATAGAAGTTCTGGTTTCTCCTGAAAATTCAATTCATGATGCCCAGAAACTACAGCTGGGTAAGGTCTGACAGCTTCATGCCAGGCAGCTGTGGCTTTGAAGTCACAGAGGTTTCTAAATTACTTTCTGGAAAAAGAGGCATTAACAGGAAGGATGCATGTGTGCACACAGCTTTCTAATAACAGTAACGTGGGCAGATGATGGAAAATAAGAATATGCTCCCTCCTCCTGGCATTGAAAAGTCCATTCTTCAACTAAGGTTAAAAAAATAATAAATGCATGTGAAAATACCAGCTTAACAAATCTATACACAAATACATTTGGAAAACATGAAGGCAATAAAACAAACTCCAGAGTGATCACAAACATTTTTCCCTAGACTTCGAGAACCTGGAAGTAAAAGGAGGTAAGATCTCAACAGTCATTACAGTCCCCTAACAAGACAAGGATGGAAAAAATGCAGAGAGAGAAAAAATTGAGAGAGAATGTCATACTGAAGGTCCTGGTAATTTCAGTCCCTGGTAAAGAGCCCCCACCTTTAGGTGATATGACTGCATAGATCAGGTACTGCACATCTACCAGACCAAGCCTTGAGGTTAGGCAGTGTTGACAATGCTATAAACTTTCCAAGGTAATGCCACCATCAGGCTGCACCTTTGTGCTGTAATCAGCCTCTTGTTGTGCTGGGTGATCTGTAATCTGTCTTATGAGCCCAACTGGTGGTTTGTCCTTTCTGTCAGATGAGGAACGAAACACTCTACTGCCTTGTGGTCATTCAGCTGCAGGGCTGAGCACTAGTTCCTGACTTTTGTCCTTGGACAGACTGCCTGCTCCCAGTCCTTGACTTTTACGTTACAGTGGAGTCACCGGCCTACAGCTTGCCTTCTGTCCATGTTCTTGCCTTGCCTTTTCACCAGTAAGGGAATACTAAGGCTATTCACCAGTTTTACACAAGGTCAGCGGTCCATGTACCCCAGCCTCCTGGCCCCAAGAGAATCCAGTGGTGCTTTGGGTCAAAACCACCATTCAGTGTTCTGAAGTGTAAGATGAGGGCACAGAGGCAGGGAAGGTCCCACAGTGCATGATCAGACAAAAGCAGTATATTTTTGTTTTAGATCGACTTAAATGCTTTTGAAACTGCAACTGCTTCTTACACTTCTTGACACTGGGAACAGTGAGGACCAGCAAGTTTTTAATCACCTCCATTCCATGAGGTGGCACATTAGAAATGTTCTCAAACATATTACATAGTACTACATGCCCTGAGGCAGACATCACAGATGCCTGAGAAAATGTGTGACCAGCGCTGCCCGTGGGACAGCAAGAGCTTTTTGACCGCTAGACGTGCAACAATGTTAATAATGCATCGGGTATCTACCTGAAGATTTGTGCTTATAAGCAATACATATAGGAGGATTATTCCCTGGGGAGTGTCCTACTTCAGATTTCAATATGGTCATCCACCACCATTGTGAACAAGTCTTTCAGAGCAAGAACAGTGGAAGCAGCTTTAGACCCAGCAAAGTAAGCACATGATAGTCAGACCTGAAGGGATATTTCTAGATTTCTCTAACAATTGCTGCACCTTCACAGAAAATCAGCCATCCCAGAATGAGTAAATTCACTTTAAAAACCTGTCAGGAAAGAATTCGGGTGAATTTAAAAGTACAAGCCTCCTTTTGATTGGCAGGGAGAATAAAAATATGGAAAATAGGTATTTTGATAGTTTATCTCAGGAGGAAGCAAAAAGAACTCAGGACTATACTCTAATGACTGATGAAAAATTGCTAGCTTTGATTCTTAGATACCATTCAGCTATAACAAAACCAAGCAGCAAGAATAATGAGGAAAAAGCCAAACAGAAATTCTCTTTTTTTTCCCTCCTATCTCACCACAGTGTAATTCCACGAAATCTTAAAAAAAGCCCACAGAAGAGGAAATGAAAGCTCTGCTTTCAAAATCATGGAAAGACATTTTACTTTGGTGTCTATAAAGAATCTGCTAAACTGTTTTACAATGTTATGACCATACCAGATGGCAGTAACACAGGAACAATCACAGGGTTTGCTCATTTTGTACAACATTATAGATCTTCATGAGAGTACAACCAGTGCTGAGCTACCCAGCAATACCACTCTTCACAAACCCATTTCCACTGAGATTCTAAACCATTTCTTCAAAACTGTGGAATTGAGGAGATATAAAAAATCAGTTTTCCAATGAAAAACCCCCCAAACCAACAAGCAGCCTCTACAGAGCTGTTTTTCATTTAAGCTGAGGTAAGACTGCTTACACATCTCATTATAAAAGTAGGGAAACTGCAAGTATGATGGGCTGTTAGGAGGCTAGAACCCTTGATATTGGCTGTGCTGAGTTTTGGTTTTTTAAGAGGAGACAACAGTGAATTTACTGCAGATTCCATTTTTTGTGTCAAAGGTGAGAAGAATGACCTTTTGAAATGTGTGAATACAGGTCTTAGACTGTAAGACAAGAAGATACCAGTAAAGTCATCCAGTCTGATCCCCGCAGCATAAGTCAGAAGATTTCATCTCCAGATTTTCATTTAACTTAGTATCTGCAAACTGGAGCAATACAGAAACGTGAAATCCCTGAATGACTCCTCTGTTCTTGCTTCCTGCAGGCTGCCACTTCAGCTTTGCAGTCTGGACCTGAGGAGCACCTTATGCCACTTCTCAGTGACATTTCTCTTCTGCATAAGCCAGATCTGTTCATATGAACTCAAACTTGACATTCCAAAGGTCAAGAGAATGACTGGCCCTAAAGATGACACAATAAAACTGCAAAGAAAATAGTGAAGGATATGGAAAAGAACTGAAAGATTCATCTAGAAAGCAAATAGCACTTCTCTGGTGTTTATTTTTGCATGCAAGGTGTTCCTAAGGAACATCCTGATGAGAAGAATGGTTAATGGGTTTGTTCAGTGAACTGTACACAGAGAGAGATACAGAAGCTCTTCTGATAGACACATTTGTTCTTCGAGCTCAGGATAAACATCTATCCCCAAAGCATTTAATTAAACTCTCCTCCATTCAGAGAAAATGAACAAAAACAAAGACAAGGATACACCAAGCATAACTGATAAATAGAGTATTGTTGTTTAGACAGATATTTGTGCTTTCATCATTAATAGCTTTGGAAAATAAACAGCTGAAAAAAAACCCACTCGGAACAGCAACCCCAAGTCTCTGGGGACTGAGATTGCAACATTTACACCCTTAAATAACTTCATGGATGCTGCTGGTTCCACTCATCTGAAAAGGATCGTTCTCATGTTTGTGTCACATTTGGCTTGTACTACATTCCTACATAGACTGGTGCATAGAAAGGAGATGCAGCCTGCTACCTCTGAAGTTTGTGGAGTTGTGTGAGGACTACAGGAGCAAGCTGCAGGTAATCCTGTAAAAATCAGGATTCCTACCATGGGCTGAGAGAAGTATGTGAGACTGTGGCAATGTAACAGCTATCAAAAGCACTACTTGGGCACAAACTTCATAAAACATCACTGGTTTTATGTTTTTTTCCTGAGAAATTTCAGACAAGCTGGTGAGATCTGACCTAAATCAGCTCTGTTAAACCAAAGTATTGCCGATATTTTAAGAAGTACAAAGGGTAAAACCAAGAAGCAGCACAAGGTGTTTTATTATTCTTGTGTGAACACTCTCCCTCCCCTGCCTCGGTCTCATTCATGACGGGAACCTGGCCTGATAAACATGCAGGTCTCTGAAGACTGACTTTCTGCAAGACGGTGACGTAACACTTTGAGGGGACTGCAGAGTTAGACCTTTGGTCCAATGTCTGATAAACTGTTTTATACCTGCTCCAGCGCTGAAGGACCCGAGTGCCTTCTTGAATTGGAAGGTGTTTTCTTCATTGCTTAAAATAAGGCCATTTTTGTCTGTCTGTTTTTTATCCCAGATCAACTAACACAAATCAGCTGTCCTTAGGTAGGAAACACAAGGAAGACAAGCCACTTCTGCTTTTGTCATGAGACAGACTTGCCAAGCTCAACCTTGAGCATACTGTCAGAATTACTGTTCCATTACAGGGGAAACGAGCACACCCTGCCTTATGTGTGTTTTACAGGAGGGCAGCCCACACACAGCAGTTGCCCCAGGCTCCAAATACAGCTTTTTTAGCAGCCAAGCTGATCCCTCAGTGTTCCTCACAAATGCCAAGCCTCCAGGCAGTTACGGAGCCTTTTCATTGGGAACTGAAATGATCAACCCAATTGTAATTGCAGATGGCTGTTTGGTTAGACTTCAATGCCTATGGATCAATGAGCTATCTAATTAGAAATCTTAAGTTTGAAATATATTTATAAAATTATACCCATTGCTATTAAATTTACATGTCTCAAAGGAGATATATTTGAATTTCTGTAACGAGTTTCTCAGCATGTTTGCTTTAAAGTACTTTCTATACTCAGCTGTTATACAGTGTGTTTACAGGAGGGTCCTAAAAAGATATTTTTAATTACTTCAACAATGAAAATATTAAGTTTAAAGTCAAAGCCTATAGGGATTTTTTTAACCATTTTGTGTGTGTAGGTGCAAAGACTCCTGCCTGTAAGCATTCCAGGTGTTGGACCCAGAGTTTAGAAACAAACTGTACTTTTGTTTTCTAGTCAGGTAAACGAAGCAGTTTGGCAGTTGAAGGACTCTTCAGATTTTACTTCTAACAGCTGCAGCTTAACAATCAAGTTCTACCTTCCACCTTGTTCTGTGCATAAAAGGTCTAAAACAGAGCTTTGCTCTTCTTGCAAACTCCAATAAACTTACAAAAACATCTGGAGTTCTACTTGGCTGGACTGCATTGCCTAGGAAGCTTTTTCTCTACTCACTTGGTTATCAGCAAGAAACAGTTTAAAAAAAATATAGTCCACTTTTTATTCTTTGGGTCACATTAATTTCTTTTTATTTTTAATAATATATTACATGTTTAAGTCTTATAAAATATTGTAGGAGTTTTTGCTGTGCTGTTTGTCTTAAGTACTGCCATCAGTTTATAGATTAAATTGTGCTTTGGTGCAAGTTCTTTCTTGAATTTTATAGACAGCAGAATAATTAAATGAATTTAATTATTTTTCCTAGAATAAATCAGTATATGCAGAGATGATGAAAGATTTAATAGAGATATTTCTTCCATTAGGGACTAATTCTGCATTTTCTACTATGAATAGCATTTACAAAAATAATGCTATTCCCACTCTGGTCAAAGAGAGTGCTCACAAGGGTAAAGTGTACACTACCTGACCTCATCCTTGTTCATTAATGCCTATAAAAAATCCATTAGACTACTTCAGGAAAAATACCACATAGAAAAAGAACACTAATAATTTTACTAATATTGCACACAAACTAATAAAACTCTCTGGCAATGCTAGAGACCCCTGGATTATCAACTCAAACTTGCTATTATCTCTAACTGCAGTGCCAAACCTAGAGCAGTGGAATTTTTTTTGTAAACAATTAATGGAATAAAGATGGAACTTTCTTCCTGCTGGATAAATTACCTATGAACACAATGTCATTTTTACTAGATATTAAAAATATGCATGAAAATGCCACAGATTAATTTTTTCAATTCACCCACAGCTGTATTACCTTAGTCCCTTGCTATAGCTTATTTTCCTGATAAACTCAATTGGAAGAAACTTTATGTCACTGCTTAATTAGTTCCTGACCAGATAAACAAGTGAATAGAATCACAGAATCATAGAATCGTAGAATGGCCTGGGTTGGAAGGGACCTTAAACATCATCTAGTTCCAATCCCTGGCGATAAGTAGGGACACCTTTCACTGGACCAGGTTGCTCAGAGCTCCATCCAACCTGGCCTTGAACACCTCCAGGGATGGGGCACCCACACCTTCTCTGGGCACTCTGTTCCAGTGCCACACCACCCTCACAACAAAGAACTTCTTCCTAACAGCTGCACTGGCCAGCTCTCCCCTTATGAATACCGTCAAGAGTTCCTCCTCTTTCACTTTTAATTAGTTATTTTCTTAGTCTGTACCCAGAAATCAACAGGTGTTTTGCCTTCGCTTCCATTTCCTTTTTCTTTCCATCTCTTCAACATTTTTTTACCAAACACTCCAGCCAAGACCCTGCTTTGTGCTATGTGAGTCTCTTCATTGATCTAAGTTCAAGTCTTTTGAATTTATCTCAGGCTTCCTCCACTGACAGCAACAGACCCAACTTCTCCACAGGCAGGATGTGGCTCTTCAACTCCTCCACTGTGTCAGCACGCCCTTGGATTACTAATATCAGTCCCCCAGCATCTTCAGCAGCGTTGCTACACTGCCAATATTTTATAATCACTTCTCATACTTTCCAATCTGATCTGCAATCCAGATGACATTTTTTAGTTACTATTCCTCCCATAAAGCAAGGAAAGAATCCACAATATTTCAGCCACTGAAAAGTCACTAATCTCATCCTATTGTCCTGACACAAGTCCTGCAGCATCATCACAGCACAGGAGGTGCATCTCAACACAAGTGCTGCTTGCTCCTGCTCTTCCCTACAGAGTGAAGATTCCTTATCTGACCGTAAGTTCTTAAAGTAGTAATCGTTGAGGGATAGGTCACAGGTCTCTGCTGCAGCCATAGAACAAGAACTAAGATCTTTCGCCTGAAGAGAAGGCTCTGGGGAAACCTTACACCATCATCTCAGTACTTAAAGGGGGCCTATAAGAAATACAGAAACAGACATTTTAGTAGGGCCTGTAGAGAAAGGACAAAGCATGATGATTTTAGACTAAAAGAGGGTAGATTCAGTCTAGATATAAGGAACAGCAGTTTAACAATGAGGGTAGTCACACACTGGAACAGGTTTCTCAGCAAAGTGGTGGATGCCCCCTCCCTGGAAACAACCTGATCTAGTTGAAGATCTCCCTGCTCATTGCAGGGGAGTTGGACTAGATGAGCTTTAAAGGTCCCTTCCAACCCAAACCACTTATGATTCTGTTATCTTCCTGCAGACATTGTGAAAGTCTTGTGATGCCTTAGCAAAAGATCCACCCAAGCTAGAAGCCCACAAGACAGGCACACATCATGGACACTCAAGTTTACCAGACATTTAGGCTCTGCACCAGCTGGTATCAAACAGCACTGAACAGAAAAGAGGTGGTGGCTGTTTCCTGCAGAAGAACACTGGTGCAGCAGCTCGTTCTGATGACTGTACTGTAAGCAGTTTCCTATGCAAATATTTAATGTCCCATGAAAAATAACATCTAAAATATGCTGGAGAACCTGACTAACCAGTTTAATGGGGCCAGGGGAAATCCATCATCAAAAAAATAAAAGTAAACTATAAAAGCAAAGCAAATTTTTCTATTTATGGCAGTTCTTACAAGCTTCCATTTTCAATTGTGTCTAAAGAATATTGATGAATAGTGGTTTAGCTGGAAATTATTTAATGTAAACACTTAACTGAAGGGCTAAATCTTATTCAGCCTTTATACAATATTTTGAAACTAAGCTGCTGTTTCTACCATGAGGCACAAAATCAATTAAAGAATGTTTATGTTCCAGCAGACTTGTAACTACACTTCTTAAAGTTCAGTTTCTGTTTTAATATATTTTATTAATTTTCCAATCTCAATTTGGTATTCATTAAAGACGTTTAAATGTGGTCTCTTTCCAAAACCATTTGGTCTTCCTCGTTCTTCCTGCTAAGATTCATGCTGGTATGAATCTTGCCTTTTTAAAACATAACACACATTTTATTAATAATGTCAATTTTCATTAGCAAAGCTATCTGGGCCCTGCCTATTTTGCATTCGTATTATGCCTTTCAATAGGTCATTTGCTGCACAGGAGATGGACCATCTATATTGATAAGGTTTGGAACTAAAAGGCTCGTGAAGAAGGAAGCTGCTCTGACAGTGATACAGAATAGGAATGGGAACAAAGGATTATAGTCCCAATTGATGATATCCTTCAATGGAAGAATATGTGCAGGGCTGCCTTATGGCAATGAAAGTCTTTTCCTGTCCCTAACCTTTGCCACTCAGCAGCCCAACCCTAATAAACCAACAACTGTGCTGAGTGAGTTATCCTCTCAGACACAAGAGTATGAAACCGTGTATACACAAATGTGGAGTCTGGGCACATCTCTTACGGTCTTAAGCTCTGCCAGGGGAGGTTTAGGTTGGGTATTAGGAAGAAATATTAAATCAGGCCATCTTGAGGTTGAGGACTTTTGTTTTCAATTAGCCCTAGCGTTGCTTCAGGAGCTCACTTCTCAAGTCCATATAGAGAACCGTGCCTACATGTCTACTGCTGTTATCAAATGCTTGAGTATGGGGCAGGTGAAAAAAAAGAAATTCCACTGAACCAAGCAAAATTATATTTCAGATGTCTGTATATTTTCTTGGAAAGTAAGGACAAGACACTCCAATCACAAGGCCTTCAGAGAGATGTGGGATGCCTGAGTAAAGTGTGAGGGGTGGATAAGACAAAAGATTCTGTGCTCAGATGTTTGCATTCTTAGACTGACTATCAAACACAATCTATTGTTTGATAAGAATTCACAAGACTGCCAGTTTTCATTTCCCACAGATGCCAGCAATAAAAAAATAAAGTGTACAGTGTTCTTCTTTACAGCTTTGCATTCCTACCATGCTGATGCTGATACACCCCAAAGAAAAATAAGGCCAAAATGCCACAAAGACTTAGGCTGCCACTGTGGGGTGGTTGTAGGGTGGAATACTTCTTTCGATAGCCATGCCAATTTGTGCTGCTTGACATGTTTGTAACAGAACAGACTACAGTTTTCATTTCAACTTCCAGATCCTTCAGACTTGAACCATAACACCAAACGGTAGCAATGTCCTAGCAGTCTCTCCCCATGGCCATTGTAGCAGGTGAACATACCCTCTTCAGAGGTAAAACTGTTCCACTTCTACTCACACTAAGCCTATATTTGACTTTTTTTAGAGGGCAGAAGACTTTTTGATTTATGCCATATAATTTCTCTCATACAAAAGCACTCTTGTGTTTGTTTCTGGGGTTTTTTTACCACAGCAGAAAACACCCATTTTAGTATCAGATCACCTTCAGAGTTTGCAACATGTCTAGTGCCAAACTAGACCTTAATTCCACAGCACGCAACTCATCAATTCCTTGGAAATGTCAGTTACCAAGAAATGCTAGGATGAGATAATTTAAATGATAACAACTTTATTGAATGACACACATGATAACAACTTTATCAACAACCAAAGCAGGAGCAGTGGCCGATACCCCAGAGTGCTGTGCAGCCCTTCAGAAGAAAGGAACATGTCTGTTTGGAGAGATGGGCAGAGAAGAACTGTCTGAAATTCAACAACAGCAAATGCAAGGTCTGCACCTGGGCACCAGCACAGGCTGGGGAGTGACCTGCTGGAAAGCAGCTCTGCAGAGAAGGACCTGGGGGTCCTCGTGGACAACAAGCTGTCCATGAGCCAGCACTGTGCCCTGGTGGCCAAGAAGGCCAACGGTATCCTGAGGTGTATTAGTAAGAGCACTGCCAGCAGGTCAAGGGAGGTGATCCTGCCCCTCTCCTCAGCCCTAGTGAGGCCACATCTGGAGTGCTGTGTCCAGTTCTGGGCCCCTCAGTACAAGAGAGACATGGAGCTCCCGGAGAGGGTCCAGCAGTGTGCAACAAAGATGATTAAGGGACTGGAGTCTCTATCTTACCTGGAAAGACAGAGAGTTGGGCCTGTTCAACTGCAAGAAGATACAACTGAGAGGGAACCTCATCAATGTTCATAAGTATCTGAAGGGAGGGTGTCAAAAGGATGGTGCCAAGCAGTAGGACAAGAGGCAAGAGAAGGAAGAATTTCTTTACTATGTGGGTAACCATGCACTGGAATATATTGCCCAGAGAGGTTGTGGAATCTCCCTCCCTGGAGGTGTTCAAGAACCGTCTGGACACAATCCTGTGCCATGGGATGTGTGTGTTATCCTGTGCCCTAGGATGACCCTGCTTGAGCAGGGAGGTTGGACCAGATGACCTTCTGTGGTCCCTTCCAATCTCACCCATTCTGTGTTTCTGTGAATTCCCCATGCATATAGTATCAGATATTATTAATAATCCTTCTCTAATTACTTTTGAAAGGTCCATTTGTGTAGAAACGTGTCTGTTACTGTATGTGTACATCTCCCCTTCCATGTCTCTGGTCTCCTGAAATTCAAGCTCTCTACCTGCAATTTGACATACTGCATAAAATGCAAATCGGGTGGTATTAGGGCATTTTTTGTGAGTTTTTGATTGCATTACTTTCAGTAACCATAACACCATGGAACTGTTGGAGTCCTGTACCATGTAGTAAAAGTCTGGCTGTTTCCTACATGTTGATTTTAATAAGTTTTCTTTTTTAAAAATGAACTTGGTTGAAAAGTCATTTAAAAAAATCCAAGTTTTTGAGCATAAATGTGTATAGAGTATTTTTCCTTTTAAAATAACTTGTGGGTTGCATATACAGTGGAAAAATTTCAAGGAATGACTTGTGATAAATATCCAACATAAAATTTATTACTTAATAACCAGAAAAGAAACAAAACTATTACTATTCATCATCATCATCATCATGGCTAGGCTTCGCGTACGAAGATTTGTGAAGGACTCTACCCACGCTTGCTACAAGCGCGCTGATATTATTACTATTAAAGATGTGCAAATGGCACAAGTTGATACAGTGGCAGATAACAAGGTCTCTTACAGCTTGTACACTTATCTGTAAACTGGACTCATATGTTCAGTACAGCTAAATTCCAAATACAGAAACAAAGAATACTTTCAAAGCACAGGAAGTTTCTTATGGACTGGGAACTTAGTCATGGTAAAAACCCCTCTAAATAGGTGAAAATCTGGTACATTTGTTGTAAGTATATAGGCTGCAAGTTTCCTAAATTCTTGCCTGATTCTCTGATGTCCCTTATAATTTATGAATTATAAATAGCTGCAAACTGGTAATTGTATTGTTGTTAAATATTTTTATACTCATTATTTGTTTTTTAGTAGTTTTGTAGAAAAATCATTAAATCAGAATTAAAAAGTTAGTGATACCAGCAGTGTACTTTCAAATGCAACTAAACTTGGTGACAAGATTGATGTCACTGTGTGGGTTGGATTGTGAACTCCTCTGTGGCTTGGATTCTGTGAAAATGAAGTGGGCAGAAATTCAGGAGATAAAATTACTGAAATATGAAGAGAGGAAGAAATGTAGGTAAACTAGGGTAGCAGATATACGTAGGGTAACAGATATAAGAGAAAGGACATGAAGGCATGAAAAGTAGTTTAAATGTTGACTGCTATTAAAGGCCAGTATTTCCTAAACCTGTAGCAGTTCCAGTTCCCCATGAAGAGTCTCTCACTGCCATAATAGTAAATCACAATAAAGGAGACCATGTGTTTACACTCCTGCTTGTTCCTGTGTCTTGTCTCCTAGATATACATGCACAAGAATGCTGTCACAAATGAAACAAAAGGAGCAGAAATTCTTGATTCTCAGCTCATCAGACATTTCTGTCCCACAGCCATCTTCAGCACAGTAGGGGACTGCAATGTGCCTCGGTCATTTTTAGGTTGATTACAAGACTGAGAAGCAACAGAGAGGAAAACCAGGTGTGAAAAGAGTGGACTGGGGCAGTTTTACTCATTAATGCAGATAGACTGAAAAGGAAGAGAGTGTCCTTTCAGAGACAGAACCACTTTTTTTAAAGAATCTGCTTATAAAGCCTTGTATGTTCTAAAATTATTAGATTATATCTCTGCACCTACTGCCAAGCAGACCCATTCAAATTTCCCACAGGGTGGGGATTACACAATAAATTGGAGGACAAAGCCACATTTCTCAAATAAAGCATTTAACTGTTAAGACTTTCCATTGCGTTTAGAAGACTTCCATAGAGAATTGACCATTTCACAGCATCACGAAGGCAAACCAGAGTAATTTGTAGAACATTGTTGGTATGCTGTACATTCATACTGGAGTACAGTATATGATATCAATAATACTTGTAGGATCATACAAGAAGCAGCAAGTTAATGAAGCTATTGAATAGGAAAAAAATATGAGCTCTATGCAGGCAGCATGACTAAATTCAGCATATGCCATGAGGAAACAACCAGAAAACAGAGCAGTGAACAAAAGTAATGAAATGAAGAACAGCTATGCCTGCTCTACACATTCGGATTACTACATCATCCCTTAGGGCAGGGTTCCAGTTGTACAGTGGGCTGCACAAAACTGGTTATTTTAGGCTGCAACTCCACAATAAATGTTGCCTGAATAAGCCAGTACTGTTATACATTTTTTGTACTGTAGCTGGTAAAAACATATCCTGAACAATAGCATGAAAGCCCTTTCAGAAAGAAGAGCTGGAATCTTCATCAGCACAGTATCTACACTGTGTGACAATAAAATGTCGACATAGGAACATCCTTTTCACAGTCATCTATAAAGCACTGCCTGATCATTACTGAAGAAGTATCAAAAGACGAGACGATGTTGTACACTCCAGGTTCAAGGAACAACTAGGATATATATTTGAGTAAAACCAAGACAATGGTGAGCAAGTTACTAACATATCCCAGTGAAGACAAAAGTATTTCTTGCAGGCTGGTTAGTCATGGTGGATGCCTCTGGATATTGTCTGCATTAGTTAATTTTTCTGGAAAGTGCACTCAGATACTCTGTAAGTCCCCAAACACAAACCAATGGTATGAGGCTTGGCACCAGGGAAAGAAAAACTTTTCAATTCATGGAACTGCCTGACAGTTTCTAGGTAGAAAATAAGGAGTTTGGAAAATTTTAAATACTGTGGCAACCACAGGTCAATGTCCTTCCCACCATTTCTGCCTGGTAACAAGATATCTCAGACACAAATTGATGCCACTGATGTAACAATTGTCTTGAAAACAGTCTGACTCCAAAAGAAAAAGTTGTCCATCTTGTTCAAGCACTGGATTAAAAGGTTTCAACTTGTCAAAAAGCCTAACCTTAGGACAAGACTTTCTTCCTAAGCACAACTCTGACCCAAACAAGCCTAAGCCTGCTTCTGATGTGAGCAGTTTGCTAGTCGTCAGCGTGGATAACCAAAACCAACGGTATGCGAATATGAGACAGACCACTCCCTTTATGTGACATGGCTACAAACTTCAATATTCCATAATAATGCTTTTCTGATGAGCTTTGAACACTTTGAACAGATCTTGAATAGAACTGGAAAGAGTTCAGAAATCCTGCTTACTTGCTAAAGCGGGGATAGTGTCCTTGGGAAAAACACAGATGCAAGTGGTACAATAAAACTGGAGATAGGCAGATGATTTACAAGTTTGTCAGACTAATAAAATAGCTCTCCTGTAATTATACGTAACACAAAAACCTTAAGATGGTTACACATGCATTTTGCAAGGAAGAGCGGCAAATGTGACAGAGCCAGGTGCTGCGTAACAGGCTTTGCATAACAACTCACAAAATCATCACTGCACAATTTTTAGTCAATTTTGCCACATAGCATGAGTTGTTCCAAACTGTTGTATCCTGCAAGCAGAATATGCAGCTCATGATCTGCTGGCTCTGGGAGCTGAACTAATCCCAAGTTGGATAGAGAGTCATGACTAGGAAACAATTTAGTTGTTCCCTGGGGTGAAGAATGGAAGGAAAAGGCATCTGTCGATTAATACATTGCAGTGCTGATCCACCCTTTAATTTGGGGAGTGGAGTCAAACAATACCTCTGTCTCACTGAAAATATGGAAAATTGAATTTGTCTTTGGACTATTACTGTAAATCAAGGGATACTCCCATCTGAAACAAAGGCTAGTAATGTTGGAGGAAATACATTCCCAGATTTCCACAGACATTGGGTGAGGCTCAAACTTTATACACTTTTGGAGTGAGCTAACTGAAATATGAGGCAGGCTGTATTTGCCATTATTAAGGATTAGTATTTAGAGGCAATAAGAGTATCAGAGACAGTCAATGTCACTTAAATTTTTTACAAATGCAGAAATTTAGTTGCAGTATTAAAAAATTATCGAAGTTATGTACTTCTCAGTGAAAACCTTTTGAACAATAATAAGCAGGAATCCTTTTTACTTGATAAAATTTATATACACAGATCTAGCTTCTACTTACTTGTCTAATTGACATTTGCCTTCATTCCTTCTTTGTTAATCAGAAATAAAAGACTTTAGAATGTCTTGGCTACTGCGGATGAAAACAGCTTCTGAACTGAAGTAAATCTGTGTCTCTTCAGTGAAATGAATAGACCCCTTCTGTCTGAACTATCTGAGAACCAATCCCTTTTGGGCTGTTTTCTGGAAATACTTTAATAAAATTCATTCCCACAGTAAATACAATGTCATTGTACTGGGCTGCTGATGCTGGAACAAGACTAACACACACTTTGAATTTAAAACTCTCTGTCCATTTTACTGTCTGCTTTTCTGGCAGACAGAATACACTTTTTTTTTTCCCCTCAGCAAAATCATGGTCTTTCTCTGCTTTGCCAATTTTCCCCTTACATTTTCTTTTCCTTATTATTTTTTTTTGGTGTTTGTTTGTATGGGGTGGGGTGGGGTGTGATGTCCCTGAAAGAGAGTAGGTTTAGATAATAGTAAGAAATTCTTTACCGTGAAGGTGGTGAGGCACTGGAACAAGTTGCCCAGAGAAGTTGTGGATGCCTCATTCGTGGAAGTGTTCAATGCCAGGTTGGATGGGGTTCTGAGCAACCTGATCAAGTAGAAAGTGTCCCTGTCCCTGGCAGGGGGTTGGAATGATGATTTTCAAGGTCACTCCAACCCAAACCAGAGGATTATCCTCCTCTTCTGCTCGGCTATCAAGCTAAGGCACACCAGTCAGGCAGCACGGGGAGAAACGGGACTCACCGGGGCGTGCAGAGGCGATTGAATACTTCGCATTTTCCCAAGGACCAAGGCACAGGGGCACGGGTTCTGCCTGTGATGGGAGATCCCTGCGACAGCAAAGACCTTCAACATCGCACTTACTGCAAAGCGCTGCTTCTGTCCCCTCTCACGCGTTTCCCTCCCGGGAGAGGGAAAGGAACCAGTAAAGTTTTCGGTGCTTCTCTGCCTACTGAGCCTTGCCGATGCTATGGAAGCAGGACCATCGCCACGCCGCTCCATGAGGCAGCCGCACCTGGCACACACCGCCAGCACGGACAAAGACATCACACATTTTACACGGGAAAGACATCAGTAGTTGTAGCAGAAGGAGGTGAGAGGCGGTGCGGGCTCCCTGCCTGCCGGTCCCTCCGGCCCCCGGCGGCCACAGCCCCGGTGCGGCGCCGGCAGCACCAGGGACCTCCCGGGCTATAGCCTCCGCCAAGCTCCAGGGTGAACCCGCTGTCCTGCGGGGACCCACCCTGCCCCAGCTCCCTACTCACCGATCTCCCCATCATCATCGTCTTCCTCCTCCTCCTCCTCCTCCCCCTCCAAATGCAGCAGTACATCTTGGTTCTTCACATTCATCTTCCCGAAGTTGCGGTCCCCCTTACCCGCTCCCCCGCCGCCGGGGAGGCGAGCCGGCCCGGAGCCCTGCCTGCCCCGGGGGCGGAGCGGCAGCGAGGCCAGGCTGAAGGCGGGGGCCGGGCGAGGGGCGGCCACCGACACCTTCCCGGCAGGAGGGTCCGCCCCCGCCCCGCCGGGCACCGCGGGGCATCGCCCAGCGCGGGGCTCAGCCCTGCACAGCGCCCGCTCCAACCAGTGCACCGCGGGCAAGATGAGCGCCGGGTCTTTTTGAAGCACTGGGTCTTTTAAAAACATTATGCACCCGAGCATTCACCATTGCTAAATATTGCTGAAAATGTGAAGCCCACATACGCAAACCCCTCCCGAAAGCAGTAAGTATTGGCAGAGTTATTTGGAAAAACAAATGGAAATTGGAGGGGGAATGCTCAAGGACTGAACAAAAAGCCCGTCTCTAGAGCTCTACTGATGTATTCAACTTCTTGTTGACTGTTCACAAGTAAGAGGTTGTCCTCATCTCCATCTTCGCCCCCAGACACAACCTAGGAGGATTTCACAGCACAGGGAATGCAGAATTGTCACTATGCAGGAATGCTGTGGAGGCAGAAGTACTCAGAAAAAGGGATTTGAGTGTTCAGCAATATAGTCATTTACTCACATGTATTGGTTCCATGGGGGTACTAAAGGGTTCCTAAAACTGCAAGATACGTAGAAGAGTGCCCAGAGAGGAACTGGACTGAGGCTGTATAGTGGCAAGAAATGCAAATGGAAATAAGACTGGAAAAATGGATTAAAGAAATGGGGGAGCCATGGTTTGTTTGTTTCTTTGTCTGCATAAAGCAGTAAAAACCCTATAAGCAATCTATTCTCACTCTCTAGTCTATTGTTGATACCGAAATGAGTCACAGGACCCAGGATGTTTAAAGTGTACAAACAAGAAACTGGACAAAACCCCATTTGTCAGATATGTTTGTCACTTGCTAATAGGGTTATCTGTTGTCAGTCTGCTGTGGGCTAGAGTCACCACAGTAAGTCTAAGTGCAAGTACTTTCAGCAGAAAAATGAGTTGAGAAATTTAATTGGGAAGTTCTGGAGCAAAGACCCTTTCTGTCTGGCAAAGACCCTTTCTCATTGATTGCTTAAAGACAGAAACGGTCTGCAAGGGCATGACTGAAACCATCAGAACAGAAGTTACTGCTCTTGCCCTTATTGATGCCAGCACTGATATTAGTGTTATTTGCACCATCTGACACTGTACATTTTTCTCACTCGGATAAAGAAAATCTCACAGAGCTGAACAGGAGAAGGAGGGTCATATGATGGGGAGATACCCAGTAGGGGGTAATGATGCATAACAAAATGTGTTTTCTTGTGTCCTAAGTTAGAAACCTGATGTGCTGCCCTGTGATGCAGCCAATCTGCCTCTGACCATCTAAGCATGTGCCTTACTCACTGTCATGACCCCTTGTCAGGTTTCACACTCAGTGAGGTCACAGGGAGAGAGTGAACTGTGCAGCTCCTAGTCAGGAGTGTTTACTCCAAGATGACTCATTTGTAGACACTTCATGGTTTCAATGTGCCCAGCACACAGTTGCAGCAAGATCTTTAGATACCTGTATTATGTAATATTCAGTTGCCCTCCTTCCTTGCAGGTCCTCCCCAAATTGTGGTCCTGGCTGGTGAGATCTCATTTCATAAATGATGGGAGGAGGGCAGGGTTGTTACAGACAGGGTACAGCTTGGCTTAGGACTCTGATGTGAGATTTGTGCACTGAGATGCTCACCAGGGACGTAATTGTTACCTTGGTTACATACTTCCCTTTTTCACATTTAATGAATGAAAATGTAATCGAATAATGGTAAGTGCAAAAAAAAAAGCACCTCAAAACCAGGCAAAAAAAAATGTTGATTTTTTTGTTTGTTTGTTTGATCCTACTAGAAATACAGGTAGAGGATCTACTTCTTCAGTCCTGATCTTTCTGTAGGATTTCTCCCAGCATGTAGGGAACATAAAGATTTTGTAGGCTTTATTCAGCCTTCAATACCTGAATGTTCAATTTCATAGATTACTTCAGAATGGGGTTTCACAGTGACCTTAAAAACCAATGGGAATGCTGTGTCTAAAATTCCCATAAAACTGTTTGAAAATGCATATCTGCTTTTTAACTTTGTACCAGGTGCAAATATTTTGGTGTGTGCTGTTGGTAAAGCACCAAAGCTTCAGGAGCTTGGTTTTGTTACTCCTGAAAAACAGATTAAGAAAAAAAAGCACTAAATGAAGAGGAAAATGCAACAGCACCACCCTGCTGCCGGCTCTTTGTCAGATGGATAATAGCAAAAGCATTGCAGTTGTGCAACCCCTAGCCGAGTTTTTCAAAAGCCAAATGAAGTGAAAAAGTTAGGGTAACCAACTAATGCCCCACCCTGCTCAAGCATGGCTGTATTCAATTTTATTGAAGAAATGAAATTGTTTTAACACTCCTGGTAGTGAGAAACAGAGCCAGTCCATGGAGCCAGTGGAAAAAATTGCTTCCATGGGTAAGGGTTTCATAGCAACCATAACAATATAGATCAGGAAGAGAGTAAAAGAGATTTTTTAGCCCAGTGGTGACAAAACTCTGGTGCAGGCACCAAGTCTTTAACTGACGTAGATCTGGGCTGGCACCAGGGGCTCTAAGTCACAGGGCCTTGGACAAAGAATCTGGCACTGAGCATCAGTCACTGGTCTGCTCCAGCCCCCAGCAGTAATACAGGTTTGAACATATCCAGACATTGGTGACAAATATTTGCTCATCATATACTTAACATTCTTTAGTGGGGAACCCACGAGGCTCCCAGGTAAGCTCTTGACAGAGTTTCAATTCTGTGAATACAGAGCCAAAATAATTTTGCAGCATTTGAAGTTGTTTTCTTCTTGTCATTCTCCCAGCATCATTGAGAACAGCTGGTGGTTGTTCTCTTAATAGCAACATCTTACATATGGAAAACCATCACCTTAATGCCTCTGAAGCTTTTCTCATCCAGATTACACAAATCCAGGTCTTTCATCCTCCCAGCACATATCACTGTTTGTGCTTTTCTCTCTCTTAGCAAGTTAGTGTGAAAAATGCAGTGTGAGGGTCTGTGGAAGGAGAAGGTGATATTGTTTCACCAAATCTCTTAAGTACATTGGCTTTACGCACTTATGGTCCTTTTCAAAATTATTGCATTGACTTAGACTCTCACATCCACATGCTTACAAAACCAATATGTAAGTGTTGAGGTGGTCTGGGTAGGGTCACTTGTGTACAACACAGGGAACAAGGGCACCATCCTTGGAGATACTTTAAAGTCACCTGGACACAGTACTGGTGGTCATGCTTTAGCAGGGGACATGGACAAGATGACTGCCAGAGGTCCCTTCCAATCTCAACCATTCTGTGATTCTGTGAAGGGATGACAGGTATCAGATCCTCATCATATCTGTTGAGCAATGACAAACTAATTTTTGGACAGCTGTTTTATATCCAAGAACCAAAAATATTTGGTTCATGTCAAATATTTGACATGATTCTTTTGCATCAGACTTTTGCTTATTTCGAACCTGCGTAAATTTTAGACAAGTCTGGTCTGAGTTCCTTAAGGCCACAGTCCGTGTTACAGATGGGCTAAAAAGAAAAGAGATGGTGTATGTGATGTGCTGTCACCTTATTCCCATCTTCCTCTTGTTAGAGGGTAAAGTCTTCTGCTGAAAGGCAATCTGTGGTCAGATTTGACTTGAGTGCAGGCGTGCTGTGCTTAACACAGGAAACAGTTCTGTGCACAACAACAAATACTGTATTCCAAGTAAGAACTCATCCACGGTAAATAGTATTGCTGTACCATTTTGGATGTGATTTTCGTTCTAACATGTCCCAGAGCAACACTTTTCTTTTTTTTTTGCTACAGTTGTAAACTCATATTTCTATTGCACTATGAAATAAGTCTTAGATTAATTTCTGCAATTGCATTCTTGTCAGGAAGTTTTCCATTTTTTATTTCTGTAGTTGAATTTCTGCTGCTAAGGGGACAATTTTTGCCCTTGTTTTTATTATATTTCCTCATTTGATCAGTTCCTTCTCATTTGTCAAGATAATTTTGAATACAATTGTTGTCTTTCTTGGTGCTTGCAAACTTCAGGAGGACAAAATTCATACAGCTTAAACCATAGGCATGGCAGAATAAAGGCCATGAACATCTAGAAAGCAGACAGTAGTTTCAAACTAGTAACAGAAAAGAGACCATTTGAAATGCAAAGCCCCTGCTCTAATAGAGGCATAAAATCAGAGGGAAGATAAAAACAAATAAAATGGTCATTCCCCACAAGAAATTCCCTTAAGTGCACCAAATTATTCAGAAACTTGCTGCATTAGAAGTCAATAAAAGAAAATGTAGGAGAATCTAATTCCAGTCCACCACACCATGTATTTTTCCTGGTACTGTGCTTGCAATCTGTTCAAGTCTAGAGAAAGATGACTGTGAAGAGTTTTGAGATTATTTTGTTTCAACAAGCTCTTGTGTTTATTTCAGTATGA
Organism: Cephalopterus ornatus; assembly: GCA_013396775.1. Classification (NCBI taxonomy): domain Eukaryota; kingdom Metazoa; phylum Chordata; class Aves; order Passeriformes; family Cotingidae; genus Cephalopterus; species Cephalopterus ornatus. The sequence goes on from VZRE01001892.1 coordinate 77,850, forward strand.
TTCACAGACAGGGAGAGCAGGGAAGCATTAAGGGAAATTTAAATTACCAAAATTCTATACAGCTCTAGTATTTTTTCTTTTACCTTGGTTATGTTTCCAATTGCATGCAATCCTCACAGATTTCTTAATTCTCACTCTTGCTTTCAACCTCTAGTCTGAGATGACAACTCCAGTCTCTTTTGCCCTCTATCGAAGTGAATTGGTAATAACAATTACCAAGAAAACGTGAGTTACAATGTATAAAAGTGGATATAAATAATTGATCTCAGACCAGTGGCATGTGTAATTACTTGATGCAGAAGGCTCATAAGGGCTGCCAAGTCTTCTGCAGGCTCCTACCTATGTGTTCATTTTACCCTCTTTCTCTGGCTGTCCTTAGTATGGGTAGTAGACATGGTAAGTAGATGGCAAACTTTTTGTCTGATATTTCTAACCTGTTTATAGAAAGCTTTTAATTCTTAGGAAAGGTATATACATGGCCATTGTGTATCTTAGAATAATAGACTCAGAGTTCAAATACCTCTGTTTTTCTAACACAAATATCTGAACTCAAATAGTTCAGAATATTTAAAGTTCAGGGAGATAATGAGATTATTCAAAAAGGTGAATTATGAACAATAACATACAATCATCTTCTTTGCAGTGTGGTATCATAGTTTTATGGTATTGTAACTGTACTTGCAAAAAAAAACATTCCCATATCTATCTGGATGTCCCTGAGTCACAGGAAATGACTGTAGCAAATCTTACTCATTCTTCAAGAGAGAGCATGTTCTCAGTCATCCTCCCTCACCCTGCAAGCACACAGCAGACTACAGCATTATTGCAGATAGGTGGTGGGCAAGGCAAAGTCACCCACATGGGATAGTTACAGGTATGGTACATGACTAGTGACTAGTACCTCTGCATGTCGCTGCCTTTTGCATGGGGATACACTAAGCTGCTCTGAATTAGCTGTGGTATCTGGGCATCATGTTTAACTGTGGGGAAGGTATGTCCTACACTTGTAGGACAGCAAACAGGTTTTGTCTTAGTGCCCTGAAAAGATGCAAAGACCTACATTTAGTACTGACCTGAACCCCACTGAAATTTTTAAACTAATTTGAAAAATGTTGTGCAGCATTCTTGTGTCAAAGTGCAGGTACAGACTGGTGGGGAAAGTAAAGGAGAGGAATAAACACAACTACGTCTTATAACTCAGCATCCAGACTACAAAAAATACCTCTTTCAATGAAATCTTTAACAGTTGTCTCATTTCAAATAGGAGCTATATGTCCTGGAAAGATAAAATTGTTGGTGAATTCTGGAACACAAGGTCATATAACTTGCTGGAAAAGTTGAAGTGTGCCATAATATTGTGGTAATACTACAGTTTTTTCTGCAGCTGCCACAAAAACACACATTAAAAAAAAAAAGGAGAATGTTTCAAGAAATTTGCTCACAAAAGCTATATTTTATTTTAAAATGGAAATAAATTATTAACCCTTCCCTTTCCATACTGGCTTATATCAGACAATTTCCTCTGAGTAACTGAGAAAGTACCACTCTGTGAAGCACACTTAGCAACATGTGTAGTAAACTTACTTATCCACTATCTATCCGTAGGATAGATATTTTCTGAGTAAAAACCTGCACTTATCTTGTGAAAAATATGCATATGGGAGTTTCAATTATAAGGTCAGAAAGGGTTGTCTTGGCACTAACTCCTGTGGGTTACATCCCCTCCTCTCATTGTCACCATCTCTCCTCACTGTGGTAGCCTATGCATCCCACACTTCAACCAGTGTTCATTTTATCTGTAATTCCGGTGGGATAAGCAAGTGCTTCTGAAGCTCTATGTTTGTGGTAAGCAAGGTGCTCTCAGTGACTGCTGTTGTCCATCTACCTCACCACTTGCAAGCACAGATTTTCCATGAAAACTTGAAGAGAGAGGAAGAAAGAGGAATTCTGTAATAAATACCATAATTAGGTAAGTGACAATGTCAAAATACTTAAATAATTTGGTTCTATCCTGTGTCCATGAAACAATCTTAAAATAACTTGTCAATAACTGTATCCTGCAGGGATAGAGCAGGACCTTCTGGCATTAATGAAAACCTGGCAATCAAGCTTCATAAGGCTTTACTTAGAGCTGAAAACATCAACAAAAAAGCACAAGAAAACAACAACAGTTTGACTCATGTTTGTGATTTGGGTACTCAGCACTTCCTCCCTACAGGTAGAGAGAAAATTCAAATTCCTTTGGCTCCTTCTCTTCCATCAGAAAGGAAACAGCTTTCTTCTATTTCCAGATCAGACTTCTATCAGGATGGGTAGCTCTTCTGCTACGGATAGTCTTGATTTTCATCTAATCTTCAGTTACATTCCTGTTGCTCAGTTGTTCCACTGTTAGATGCTATGTCTGTACTGGCTTGTGGTCATATAACTGATGTACATCCGTAGACTTCAAAACTGATGACATGAGAACATTCTGTGACAGGCTTTAATGCTTGCACAGGAGTTGGAGGAGCACATATGCCTGCCTGTATCAATTCCTCTTCCTCTATGCTGCAACAGGAAATGATCTTGTCACCAGTCCTTCCTCCTCCTCCACCCTGTTGTGCCATGTTGCACTTCACTGTATTTCAAATTTGCTCCAAGAAGGAATTGCACTGACAGGCAGACAAGGAGAGTTTTGGTCCTCCTGAAAGATGTGAAGGAGGGGCTCTGCTGTAGCCAGTTTGGAGCCCCAAGGGGAATACCGATGTGCTCTGCAAAGTCTTTTTATTGCACTTGAAAGAGAAATAGAGCTTTCTTCACGTATCTTCCATGTCTTGCAAAATGCAAGATAGAAAACCACTCCTATTTACTACTATGAAGCATTAAATACATATATATACATTACACACACAGAGTGTGAGAATTTCCTAACCTCAAGGTATGAGTCAGTTTTATGCAGCTTCTTTTTTTTCCTCCTTGTATCATTTTGGTTTTTTATTTTCTCTTGAAAGTGAGCTCATATGAGCCTTAAGATGGGCTTTAAGACTCTTAGTTTGGTAAGACCAATCTCATTCACCAGACAGAAGCAGGAAAGGAAACAGATAGATGTTTGAGGAAGCTGGGACCACACAGACCAAGTTACCCATCCTTTGCCAGGTGTTTGACAGCTATGGTGATTTTAAAATGAGGAGTTTGCTATTTGTCTCCGTAGCTTTGGCCTCCTCAGTGCAGGCTGCTGCATCGCCAGGAATGTGTATGCTTTCTGCTGCCCGGGATCCTGTTTTGTTACTGCTTCCTCCTTCGGCCACTTGCCAGAAAATCACCTTGGAAACCCAGGCACCAGTTTCCATGGTCACTTGGAGGAGCATATGTTTCCTTCCATTACATGGGGTATTAGGAGGGGGAAGTCCACAAGCTTTTTTTGCCAGAGTAAATTCAGTGGGATTGGACTCAAAGAGCTGCATCCTGACCTTATTTCCTCTATCAAACCCCCAGTGGAACCACTGGAGCTGCAGCATATAAAGAAGGACAGAATGTGGCTTTACGTGAGCATGCTCACAACTGAGCTGTGAAATGACATCTTACAAACAACTCGCCTCTGACTTATTACCCAGAGAAACTCAAGAGTGAGATAAAGAGGAATAAAACAGAACCTTGTTCTCCCCCAAATGCAGCCACATAAAATTACACGAATAAGAAATAAAAGCCTTTGAAAGCACTCACCTGATGGTTGAGGTGAAAACCAGCAGTAGCTGGTCAATCTAAAGGTGTGACTATGCCAGTATCTTGTACTCAGAAACGGCCCATGGCTGGTTGCGGAAAAAAGTGAAAGAAGTAGCATGAGGATTTTTCCACACTCCCATGTTCCTGAAACCAGATAGTTGGGTCAAGCACTGTAGGGTCAAAGACTAAAAATTCAGAACAGAAACTTACTGACTTCCTCTAAGAAAAAGCAGAAGTGTTCCTCATGCTGGTGTGTTAAGACTCCTCTCCATTGTGACCACCACAGGCTGCAGCAGAAACATACTCACATTAGGAACTGTATTCAGGCCAGGGGAAACATAGCAAATACTTAATGCTCTCCCATGGCTTAAACTTTTCCAGGTAAAGGTTGTCACAATTCCCTTTCCATCTCAAAGCTAGTTTCCTTCTGAAAGGCACTATACCTATCTAGTTTCTTAGAGAAACAAGATGCCTAATCACAGGGTCCAGAATGATGATGAACTGGTAGATCACAAAGTGATCAAGTCCATACTGTGTGCCTACAAAGCACCAGAAGACTTTGCAGCAGATTTCCGAATCTGAAATATGAAGCCATGGTGATTGTTTTGTGAGCAGCAACTCTGGTTGTTGCTGTTGGAAATCAATGTTTCAAAGCAAGAAATCTTTCTTCCCATTTACAGATGTGACCATTCTCAAACTTGTGTCTGAGACACCAAGTCACTACAGTTCCTATTTCTTCATTCTTACTTTCCTAACCTTCCATTTGGAAGGAAAATTATTAGAGGAACAGGAAATTAGGAAAATCCCAAGTCAAATACCATTAGATTATTTTCTGTTAAATTTGATGTTTCAGTGTGGGGATATGACAGATGACTGCCGATGCACAGAAGGGTTTTAACAGATTTGAGCTTATTTTGCTGCTATGAGCTGACTAGATGCCAGCCATCCAGTCCAGGAGCTACATAAATGTGGTAGATTCCTGATTCGTTGTGCTCTCTCTCTAAGCCAATATGCCCTGCATATTATTTTCCACATTATACTGAAGTACGCAGAAACTAAATTACATGATTGCTGTGGCCTTTTCAAAACCAGTTCAAAGACAATCAGTTCAGTAAATTCAGGTTGTTTGGGACAGACTGTCCATCCTGGATAACCCATTTAATCACGTTAACTCACAGACGTTAGCGCATTTGTGGAAGCTACTGTTGAATGATCAGTCAGTTCCACGCTACATGATATCCCCTCAGAACACCCAGGATGCTTTTATCATATTTGTATTGCCATCAGCAACTCTGATACCGCTGAAAGCAGCTGACAGTTTTCAGTAACCACCATTCAAGTGAAGAGGTCACTTCTGTGTTGATCCATTTTGTGCATACCCTGCAGAGTCATGGGTAGAGTTACAGCCCTTTACTGCTAACAAGCGAGAAGAAAATCAGCTCTGCTTAAATGAACTTGAAATTCTCTTTAGAAACATGCATCTGCACCTTCAATACCTACTTAATTGCAATTTCACCACCATGTTTTTGTATTGCATCAATTATGATGTTCAGTTTCTAAATAGATATAGTAAATACTACAGCACAATTTTCATCTGACCATGGGCAGAGTGCAATCAGAATTGGACCCTTCACTACACCTCAAGGCCTGCCAAGAGGGTTGTGTTAACTTTTAGTGTTTTCTTTTGTTGTTGGCCATGCACTCCAGTTGCCCTGTACACAAACTATTTAAACAAAGTCTAATATTAGGCCTGGCTCACTAATTTTTATTTAGTTTGTGCTAGGAGATTAATTACCTTCCTTCTAATTATCCATGCCTAAACTACAAACATCAGTTTCTCTTAACCTCTCTCCCTTAATTGGACATGACTAAATTAATTCTGTTGATTCTGCTAAAATTGTTTTTAATAATTCATTATTTTCTGGTGTAGACATTTTAGCAGAAGCAACTTAGCTGGACTGTAGGAATGTGGCATGTCAAACTACTCTGAAATTACATTAAAATTAATTGAACAACATGAAATAGCTGTGATATTAATTGAGAAAAATTTAGAAAATGCCAAGTGCTGTCTCTCTGCACATTCTTTGTGGGTTTACACAGTATATGTACTTTAGTTTACATTACATAAAATGGCACAATGTTACTTTTTTCCCTGTAAGTCTAATGGAAAAAAACAACAACAACAGTAACCACAACAATAACATAATTACATGTGACTATTAGGTGGACAAAAAGGTCTACCTAACACCTAGTGTTCTCAGCAAGGAAGCCTTAGCTAGCTAAACTAAAATTAGAGCTCTGCCAAGGGAAGCCTTATGAATAAATGCTCATGACAGAGTCCTTTCAGAGGAGGAGTCTCAGACCAAAGCCCTAGGAAGACTAGTTGAAAACAGCCCTGCACATGGACCACAGTAGATTCAGGATAGTGTGGCTAAAGCAAAACACTGAATGGTTTTTTCTCTGAGTGGGTCCCACATTCTGCCTGATGGGTGATACAAGGGTCCTATGGCAAAAATAGTATTTTGTATTGTAACTGCAGTTAGTGTCAAAATGTAAGTTCCAAAAGCCTTTTCTAACTTGGAGATCCCTGACCTTATGACTTCTGAGGTTTTTTTCAACAACAGCCTTTGTGCATGTGTAATACAAACAAGTTTATACTATCCATGCAGTATTTACATCATTTACAACAGAGAATGAAACTTCTACAAAATAATTTCCCTGATCGTTTCTGTGAGTGATGGATCTCTGCTACTGAAATGAGACAGAATACATCGTATGCAGTTTTACCCTCAGACACTGAATATAAATGTCTAGCTCAATGCTGGATTTGGTTGCCTCTGCCCAGCGATTTTCCTCCTTACAAATGTGACCTGCAGGTCTTGAGAACAACATACACATGCTGCAGCTACCTGTGGATGCACCACTATTAACTTCTCGCAGGTCTGACAACACCTTTCTGTTTTAATGGCTGGTAAGACCTTTTTAACACAAGGTTATGCATTAGAGAAGGAGGACAAGGAGGACATGGTATTTTAGCCAGGCATATGGACCAGCAGTGGGCTGCCTTGGCAGTGACCTACCCTTTGCATTTGCAGGAAGAAGCTTCTCCCGAAAGCAGCAGCAGCAGCACCACCACCCCATCCCCCCAATACCCCAATCTCTAGTCCATCTCACTTTTTGGGCTTGGTTTGTGACACAGGAAGTTATACAAGACAGAAAGAAAACACCACATTACTCTAGTCCTCAAAGAGAGCTCCAATATTTCAGAGCAGAGATGAGGATTTTAAACCTTCCCACCCCATTCCTCAGGAACATATGAATACATCCATTTCTCTGTTAGCAGGGGCAGAGGAGCAGGCAGCCCTTGGTGGGGCTCACCTCTATGCTGTGAGGTGTGAGGGAAATCTGGTCCCTTTCATTCCTTCCATTCATGTCTCTGTACCTAGGGCCCTGGAAATTGTTCTTAATATGTTTGTGGTTCTCCTGCCCTTAAAGACACAACTCTCCTGGTCCCATAGGTCATCCTAAACATACTTTTCCCCAGGTATTGCTGAGAATCATCCTCCTGGTATGGCCTTCCAGGGATAAGGAACAGTTGATGCTCTGTGACATACAAGAGACATCCAATTGTACAGATGAGATGCAAGGGACATCAAACAGCATTGCTCTTTAAAATTACTGACAGGCACACCTGGCTGTGAGCTGAGTCTAATGTGCTGATGGGCTGGCTGAAGGAGGAAGGAGCCCAGTGTAAGATAAGAGTCTCCTGTGGTCATAAGGGGAACAAACTGGGATGCTGAACTACCAACAGCTATATGTCTGCAATTCCCAGACTGACTGCAGTGCCTGCCTTGCAGTAACATGATACAGTATCTTGGTCTGGTTTTATAGTTCTTTACATTGAAGAACAACATTTCTGACTCTCTAGTCTGAACTTTAACCTTTGATATATCCAATTAATGCCAAAAAATTTTTCTAGGCACCTCAGACCTTTGTAAAGGTCAAATCTCAAAGTGAGAATTTCATTCTGAAAGATGGTTTCAGTGAGGGTTGGGGTGCATTATGCTAAGGCTTGGACAAAATCTCCTTGCAGCTGTTGGTCATAGCAGCTGTCTTTAACTCAGAATAAAACATAAGAAACAGTAAAGCTCCTTCATGGAATTAGACCACTGAAACAAAAAGAGGCATTGCCAAGGTCAGAGCAATATACACCCTTGTAAGGATCCCCAATAAAAAAAGTTTTCTTTGGGCTGAATACAAATGCAGAGGTTTCATGAAGGTAGATGTGAAGAGAAGCAGCAAAACCGTCACAGGCTCATGCAGAAACATCAGAAAAGCAAGGAAATAACCACAGCAAGTACTAAGCATGTGGCCTCCTAAAATTTCAATAGCCAGAGATGTCTTCCCCTGACAGCTCTGCTGAAAGGATTTTAAAATTGAGAATAAGGTGTTTGCCCTTTTTTGATAACTTTGGTTTTAGTCTTTGTATATAAAAGGGACAGAAATCAGAAAAAGATCTAGCTTTACCATCAGTTTTTCTTCGTGAAGGAAACTTCCATTAAGACTCCAAACACTGAAGAGCAGTTCATAGCCAAAAAGGAAAGCATCTCTCCCCAGAATCTTGCCATAATTTCATGTGAAACAAAATCTACCATGCTAGGAATAACAGTAACAAGAGCAATAGATAAATATCAGTATAGACTGTGCTTGTTTCATATCTCAACTAAAACGGCTCCACCTCTCCTTCCTGCTTTTACATGGAGTTAGAAGAGACAAAATGGGCAGTGGTAGCACCTCTCCATGGACAAGAACTTTGCCCAGCCAGCAGGAGCAGTATGTCTCGCTGAGGAGCTCCTACATCAGTCAGCCTGGAGGAACCTCCCTCTGACCCTTACTGGGAAGACTAATGCTGTTTGCAGACTAAATGGCTTTGAGTAGCACTTGAAGCCTTGAACACCTAGAATAGAGTTTCTTTCTGGTCCCATAAGGACCTATAGTGGGCCATGGAAGCATCATAGAAAGTCAGCCACAAAGTCTGAGTTTGAGCATTAGGTTCTCCTTCTTTGGTGGGTTTCTTGGCTGTACAGTAGCTTGGGCTTCCTTGAGGAATGCTTCTTTGTACATAATCTGCAAAGCTTCCTCATAGCTTTGTCAGATTAGAAAAATCTTCCTTTCTGGTGCAGTCAAAGGTCCAGCACCCACGGAGCATCCTTTTGACTCAAATGGTCAGAGAGACTCCCTACACCACGATGTATAAGAAAGTAAAGGGTGTTTGTAGCAGAAAGGCTTCAGAGGTTTGTGCAGACAGAGTCAGCAAGGGAAGCTGCGTATTATAGTTTCAGTAGTAGAAGCCTGGAAGCACAGACTAGCAGCTCCTGTGATGTTTGTGCATTCGTTTGCCTGAGCTTTGTGGGACTAGTTAGTTCTTCAGTGAATTTCCTAGAGCTCTTTGAAACTTTCTGTAGTTGCACACAGCTCTGAAAATCCAAGATAGGCTTAGTATTTAAAATGTGTTCATCATTTTTGAAGTGCAGAACATCGGAAGAGGGTGCTGACACCAACAGGGTACAGACAGAAAATAAAGCAAACATAATTTTAAAGCATATGCTTTCATTAAGAATGAATTACCAGATGGTTCTGGCTGATTTAGATATGGCCAGTGGTACAATGCTCTCACAAATTCAAAGGCGGGTTGCTACCTCTTGTGAATAGAACAGCTTAGTAAAGGAAATAATCTCAGAATATATACCATCAATACAAAAGAAAACAAGACTGCCTATAGAAGCTAATAAAACTTGAAAATAAATGATTCTTTTAAAGAAAATAGAGTGTCCCTTGAAGTTTGGTTGTTTTTATTTACATTTTGATATAGATACAAATGTAATGGACTTTGAATATCTGGACATTGAGAAGGTGCCTCTTCCTGATTCAGGAGAGGTGCCCATCAAGTAAGCCAAACTGCTGGACTCTGACTTTTGGGGAGGGCACAGAAAACCAGGGCTATGTGCACAGGTAAATCATGTCTTCTGGATGCTTTTGGGTGCTTGGGATCCTTCAGCTTTGCCTGCCAGTACATAGGAACATTATGCAGCAGTCCCAGTTATTATCCAGCTGCCACACTGGAGTCTCAGCATTCAGTGAAGCGGTCAACTGTCTAACCGAGTACTATGGATATTTGAGTGTTTTAACTACATTCCTAATCAGAACTACAGATGAGCCCAGTCAATACTTGGGCTTGCTTTTCATGGAAGCAGGTGATTTATAAATAGCATTCATTAGTATCTCTAAAATGGTATGTGTAGTGAGGTACTGAGATGGCATGTATGAAGGTGGCACTTGTAAGCTATTTCACCCCTATAATGTCACTCACCAGTGTCGGAAAAAAGCTGTTACTAGAAAGCCTCAGTATATATTGTTGCATTAGCCAGCAAGAAGAGATGCCATTAGGCATTTCAGCTGGAGGGGAAGGCCATTATGCTTCAGAACTCCTTTCCAGTCCCACAGAGGTTAATAATTCATAACAAATATTTAGTTGATCTTAATCTAAGCATCACAAGACACAGCTAGACTAAGAAACTCTCAAGATCACAGGACAAAGCACTGATAAAGCAGGGAACAGTGATGGAAGGAATCCAGACTCACAGACTGGTAAAGACAAGTATGTTTTATTTAAAGACTGCTTGTGTCTGTCTATAAAAATTGATCTTTACGGAAAAGGTTAGCTGAATAGTCCCAGATTGGATAGTTAGTTTCTCTAGAAAAAACCCAAAAGTTATAAGTATCTTTGGACAAAATTTTTTTCCATGTTTAAATTTTCCCATAAATAACATTAAATAGTCAGAGACTCTGAGGGCAGCATGTAGCTGTAGCACAATCATTTGTTACAGAGAAATTCTTAGAGAGAGCTCCTCAAATGATACATACTAAGGCAGCTCCAGTGACTCAAATTGCATTAGGAGACTTACATCTACCCAATATATATGTCTGTAATCTAGAAATATACTTAAATTACTACTGAAAGTAACTGAAGAAAAAGAAAATTCCTAATACAAATATAGTGTTTTACTGGTAAGATCAGTGTTATCACATCGTCATGATCTTATATGAAGGAGTACATAGTTATTTCATCTGGGCACATTGTGTTGAAAGACTCACCACTAGAATGGAGTCATTTCCAGTGCTGCATTTTGCAGCATGTGGCAGTCATGTTAGTGCAATTAAACATACATTCACTCATGCATACCCAGGGCAGGCACTAACAGCCACTTAACTAAAGTCAGTTTTAGCCATAACTTATATGGAGCCCTGGGGTAGCTCATTAGTTCTCTCTCATTGCTATTTATATACCCACGAGCTTTGTCAAAGAGCTGGGGATTGTTTATAGCTACCTTTGAAGCAGAAGGCGACTCCCTGGAGTGAAACCCGGAGGAAGCCAGTCAGCCTCCTGGTGGCAGCATGATCTCATGGACCGCCCGTCCTCGGCCCCCCCGAGTCCGCCCGTCTTCACTGCAAACAGCAAAGAAGCGCCGGCAGCTATAGAGGGTGGGAAAAAGAACAGGAAAAGGAAAAAGAAAAAAAAAAAAGGAAAAAAAAAAAAAAAAAAAAAAAAAAAAAAAAAAAAAAAAAAAGAAAAAAAAAGAAAAGAGAGAAGAAAAGGGAAGAGAAAAAAGGGGGGGGAAGAAGTAAGGAAAAAGGTAAAAGGAAAAAAAAGGTAAAAGAAAAGAGGAAAAAGGAACAAGAAAAAACTTAAAAAAGGAAAAAGAAAGAAAAAGAAAAAAGGAAAGAAGGAAAGAAGAAAAGAGGAAAAAGAAAAAGAGAAAAGAGAAGAGAAAAAGATAAAAAAATAGGCTTGTTAATCAGTGCAGGTTAGGTGTTGTGTCTCTAGGAAAATAAAAATGCATTTAATTATTGCTTGAAACCTCTGGAGGCCTTTAAAAAAATAAAAATATTAGAAATTTGTTGGCATTTTGATGTAAATTTTACCACACACAATATAAAGAGGAAACCATTTTGTATGGTTTATGTGCTCTGAATTTGAATATACTAATTTTTTTCCCCTGTATGTAAGTTCCTTTAGTAAACAGGATTTAACTCATAATTTATGCTAATTAAGAATGCTTTGTTATTTTTAAAAATGCAAAGGACGGATACACAAGAAAATACACAAGTACTGGTCAGATTTTGCCTCCCAGTTACTTATTTCAGTGCCTAATAGATGATTTTTCAAAGGAAAGAAAAGCCTTCATTTGCAGAAATGATCTTGTAGCACTGAAAATCTAGGCTTGCCCAGCCAACACAGAGTGTGTATGGGGAACACGGAACAGCAGTCCTGTGCACTGCACAAGAATCTGAGAAACAAACTTCTGGAAAATGAATCCCCAAAATATGGTGGTGTTGGTCCTTTCTTGACAACTGCATACTAGAAGAAACATTGCAACAAGGAGAAGTTTCCCTGGTGCAGTGTAGTCATGGAGCTTCCATCCATTATTCTTGCAGATCCTCACACCAAGAATTAAAAAATAGGCTGAATTTAACAAAGACAAAATAAAGAGTGAAATCCTGAACATTTCAGTCGACTTTAAACTTTTTCTTTAGATTTACCTTTTTCCCTTTCCAAACCTTGCGCTCTGAATCCACACCACCAAAGAAAAAGGTCCCATCTTGTCCTGTTGAGGCGAGGTCTATCTGAACCTCTCATAGGTGGAAACCCAAAGCTGTGAAGTCCCAGTTGTCCAGGTCAGCTGCTCTCAGTGCCTGGTAAGTTTCTTCCTTGACCATACCTCCCCTTCTTCAGGAAGGAAACTCCAGGAGCAGACAAATAAGCAGCAGCTTTCACCAGCTGGATCTCAATGCAGGTTGATTTTACAGAGAGGGAAGGACCTCCAGATTGGAGAGCAAACAAGTTAAAGTAATGGCAGATGAACTCCTATAGGAGCTTTCCTTTAGCAGCAGATAAGGAAGCAGGACTATGCAGTAATATTTAGGGGGTTTGCTCGCTCTTTTCCTTTCAAATGCAAAACCTGAGTTCTGACCGTGCTACCATTGGTATACTGAGAAATGGTGAGGGTTTTTTTCATGATGAAAAAACAGACTCCAGATTTCTAGGAAAGGAATGGTATTGCTGATTTCAGTTTTTACACTATAACTTTCAGCAGATGCAAGCCTTCTGGTTTGTGGCCACACCTTCTTGTAGTCTTAACTATTATGAGTTGAGTTCAAAGTAAGCTGAATTAGCCTCACTATATCCATTCTTCTCCACTTGGAACCCACAGTCCAGGATTTTGGTGGCAGTTGTGTGAGAAACCTGGCCACAGCCCTGAATGGTTTTTTGCCAGCCAACTTGTCTGTTGATGTCAGTGGGAAGCCTTGCATGAAAGCTGGTCCTGGAAATGCATTTACTGAGCGCCATCATGGCAAAGGAATGTAACAGGATAACAGGTTATTGCTGTATTTTCCTTTTGTCACCTTTGTCAGGAAAGATTGTACTCTGTTTGCTGTCAGACTATTACCAACTGACATATGTTACTAATCTAAATGTATTAATATGAGAACATGTATTAGACACTACATCATTCCAAAGTAAAGCTTCCTACAATGCTAGAATGTTGTGTGCTTCTGGCTTTTGCATACTGTTTCTGTTCTCTCCATCACCAGAAGCGAAATACATCACGTCTGATAAGATCTGGTTTGGGCTCTGTGAGCAGTTATTGTGCTTTGACTGCTGACAGTGAGAAATACTTCAGCTAATATCTGAATACATTATTGGAATGAATACTTAAAATGTAAATTAAAGAGACTTCAAGATCCAAGATATGCAGCAATGCATAACCTGGAGAGTTGTGCAGAGTTTTCTATCTCTCTCTTATTTAAAAGGAAACCTAGGAAAACGATGGATTGGGTTTGGGGTTTTTTATTTACAGGAAAGCAAGATAGAGCAGCAGCTGGCTAAGTGACTATTTTATTAATAACAGTAGTAATATAAATATTATATTCCAATATAATTCAGGAGTTACACAGTCCTTGCTTATAAATGCGGTGTTCTGCTTCCATTCTATAAGAAACTCATCAGAGCCCTACATAATATATAGTAGATTTTCAAAATAACTGGTTGCTTTTCAAAACTTGCACAGACACATAGGTCAAGCCCTCATGTCTAGGTGGAGAGATATAGACTGGAATAAAACTAACAAGTCTAAACTTAAAAGTCCTGTATTTTGCAAGGTTTATTATTTTTTATAAATATGTTGTATATACAACATATTGTATATTTTATACACACACACAGGCACGTACAGATTACTCTTATTCCTTAGGAGAGATTTTCATTACTCACAGAGAAGCTGAGAGACAGACAAAACAATATCTGCAGTCACTTCTTCTGGAGTGGATTTTTATATTTTAAGTGCCAGTCTGCTGCATGCTAAACTGCTGTCCAGTTGAGTATGTGCCCCTGATTATGGACTGTATTTTCTTATTGATGTAGGAAACCTGGCAAACATGGTTTTCCCTGGAAAACAGAAATGTCTTCAGGCCAAATGAGAACAGCAAGAAGTTACATACCATAACCATGTGAGCCTGAGGAGCCTTGTGATTAAAGTAAACTGCATGGTATGAATTGTCAAAGAGGAATGAAATTGGCTGACTACAGCTCTAACCCTCATGCTCCAAAGACCATGCCATCTGAAGATGTTATCTTTTTCCTTAACTACTGAGTCATTTACAGCAGACTTCATGAGACATATGGTGTGAGCCACATCATCAGAAATGAGATCAGTTCCCATTAAATCATCACATCTCAAACCCTACCTGAAATCACATCTGAAATGGGATCTAGAAGACTTAAATGATGATCAGGAAGCTGTCTAAGAGTAACCAGTGGAAAACACAAAACAGAAACCTCCCTACTTTTCTCTTTAGCTGAGGCATATTTCATGTACTCATATTTCAGTACTTCACATACCACTTGTTCAAGAACTGAGACCAGATTTCAAGTCTTCCTGTGAGTTTGTGTTACATAAATTTATGATTTAAAGCATGGTGTTTCCTTGATGATGTCACCCACTGCTAAAAATAATTTGTGACTTCATAACATTTTATTTATACGAGAATTATTTTGATTCACATTAAGTTTCAATAACAACAGTATTATTTCCTTGTAGTTAGTTTTCCTAAAGTTAGAATACTTAGGTTCAGATTTTATTAACTTTGAATTGCCAGCTTCATAATTTTTCAATAAAAAGCTTAAAATCATGCATAGTAGTTGTTTTCTTTCAAGGCTGCAACATATGTTCACCAATCATGGATGGTATGAAGTTACCTCAGCTGATAAACTTCAAAGTCACTTTGTTCTCCTTCTGATCTTATTATTCCTGGTCACTTTGCTCACATTGCAGTGGTGAAAAAGGCAGCTACACTCTTGGATATTTGTGTATGTCCTCACTGATAGATGGAGGAAGCTGATTTTTTAAGTGCCCAAGTCAAATTCAAAGTGGAACAGTCCTGTGTTAGGGAAGATGCTACTTTAATTTCACTAAATATTGATGAAATTTAAACTCATAATTAATGCATTGGAGCTGCATTGCTATCAAACATTCTTGACTATATTTTTTTGTGTCCTTGGACTTGAGGTAACTTGCTAATGGTGGTGTACAGCTTCTCCATGCAAAGCTTTGAGCTATACCAAAGTCTGGGAAATTATCTTAGAATACATGTGGAGTTCAATGCTCTTTCCTTCCCTACTCATGAACATTGAATTAAAAGTTTTAAAACACAGAGAATAATTTTTTTCCAAAATAATTTATGAATAATGATTAAAATTCAAAGGATTATTATGTTTTATGATCTTTTAATGATTAAATGAAACGTTGTACCACTAACTTTCAAAAATGGATGAGTACTTCATACTTCTGTGAGAGGCAGCAAGCAGTGAAATCAGTAATTGCAATCAGTAATAACCTTAGCAATTGCCTTTGTTCCCCATCTTTCTCTAGCAGTCACAACAGAGATGTTAGTGAAGCAATTTGTCTCTTTGCCTCTCATGGCCGCCTTCTTCATTGTACAGCCTGGCTTGTCATCCAGCCCTGAGTGGCCTGGAGATGTGGACAAGCTCAACAGCTGGCTTTAGAAACACAAGTGTCATGGGCTGTTTTCATGCTGGACAGGGAGATCTCCAAGTCCCCCAGTGAGACAACCACAGTTTTGCTGCCAGCTCTGGATGTTGTGCCAAGCCAGACCAGTTCAGCATCTCCTACCATCTCCCTGGCCATCTCAGCATCGTACAAGTTTCTACACAAAGTCTCTGCGGGAAGAAAAAGGCAACCTGGGAAGAGGACTGGTTTTCCATCAACATATCAACCTTTAATTAAC
The DNA here is from genome assembly GCA_013396775.1 of Cephalopterus ornatus. NCBI lineage: Eukaryota > Metazoa > Chordata > Aves > Passeriformes > Cotingidae > Cephalopterus > Cephalopterus ornatus. Next base: position 93,918 of record VZRE01001892.1, read on the forward strand.
CTCAGAAGGAAGAAAACCCTCCCTATTTTAGGTGACCTGTTTGCAGCTGTCCTATGGCAGAAATGCAGGCAATGCTGCAACATTGCTTTCATTTGCTCGCTGAGACCAGCCCTTCTGTCCCTCTGGAGGCCCCAGGCTGGTCAGGGCCATTCTTTGTCCCTATCACCTGCAATCACATACTGGTGAATGCCAGCTCTCAGTGATGTCAAGTATCACATATGGGAAATTTTGGGTTTTTTTCAAAGTCTAAAGATTTCTTTTGTGTAAAATTAAATACAGTTACTAACTTTATCAATATCTGTTTTGCTTGATTTTTCTGTTTCCTATTTCAAGCATTTGTGTGGGGCTCTATTTCAAAAGGACAATATACACTTCACATAGAACAGCTTCTCTTTGAAGTATATTATTGGAAAGTATTTTGCTTAGTCATTACAAGAGAAGTAAACTCTGCCCAATGAAAAAAATGTGGGTTTTTTTAGAAATGTGGTTTTGCCACTATCAGAAAGTTCACCAAATAACTATTTATAATCTACATTTCACTTCTAACAATACAGTGGACACAATAACAAAAGCTCCTTATCTACAAATAAAGTTTAATATAGAGCTATTTCAAATATAGTGTTCTTATAAAAGTAAGCCTATGAAAAGAAGTTAAATAATTATTAAATAAGCTGTTGAGTTGCTGATACCTGGTTTTCCAAAATAACCGTATTCATTTGCTTTAATCAGGGCTTTCATTAGCACATGCTACTTTATTGTTTCATTTTGAAATGAAGTCAAGAAGGCGCAGATCCCATATTGGTTCATAATTTAGCATGAGTTATCAATTAACTTCATTAGTCAGATGAAACATTTCACATATTTGCAAAAATAAGCATTTCAGGGCTAAAGTAAAAGTGAAAAATCTCATTCACTTTCCAATGAAATTGTTGATCTGCCAGTACTGGAATCTCAGCCACTGAATAAATAAACTTTTTGCTTCTCATATGCAAATATTCTCTTACTGTGATCTGATAGATTAAAGAGGCTTTCTTACATGTAGGTTTTTCAAGGTCAAATAATGAGAAATTTTGATAAATATTATTGCCTAGATATGACATTTAGCACACATTAATGTAATTAATCTTTTAGGACATGTAGGTAAATTGTGATGTTTATAATACAAAGATGCACTGCAAAGTTATTTCATACATAGGGGATTTTCAAAGTCCTATGTGATGACATTGATATAGTGCTACTACTCTGTTATAATCTTTGTATATTATTTAAGTGTAACAAATACTTCATTCATTGCCTGCCCTAAACTTTGCATTTGATGACATTCTTGCTGCTGTGTTAATATCGGGTCTATTAAGCTGGACCTCATGGTCCATTACCCTTTCTTTAGGCCTGACCCCATGAAGTTTAAGGGTCTTGAGCACAGTGTGAAAAAGCAAAGGGTTTCACTCTCACCCAAGGAGCTCATTAGGACTTTATAGAAACACAAAAAGTACTCACACAGTACCAACATTTGCACTGAGGGATACTCACCAGACAAACAGCCTGGTGTCAGGAGGTGTTCATTGTTCTCTTTTTCCAGGCCTGCACACCAATTTAGCAGGCTAACTAAAGGGATCACTCATTTGTAATCCCCCATTTCAGCCTTTGTAGGAGAGATTCATTTGCCAGCATCTTTTAACTTTGCTTCCTTGAAATTCCTATTTCACTTAGAGCAGTGTATTTGAAACGAACTGAAATATGTCGGCTGGGATTACACTTGCCAACTGCTATAGTGGGATTTGGAGGTTGTCTTTGTTTGCTGCCTCAAGGCAAGCAAACAGTCATTCACAGTCGGTTTTTAAAAGACCTTTCTGCAAATCATTTACTGACAGAGGGCCAGGTTTTGCACTGTTTACCTGCCTTGAATAAAGCTCCTTTTCTCCTGGATTGCAGTTGAGTTACTACAAAAGCTGCAGAAGGTTGTCAGAGTCTGACCTTAACCAAGATAAGAACAAAGAACTGCTCTCTCTTCTGCCATTAACAAAACAAGTTTGCTCTTCTTGGGCTGTCGTCCATCTGTCTACCTGTCTCTACACAGTGTCAGCATCTTTGGTGAATAGCCTGTGTGCTGTTAGTGGACTATAGCACAGTTCACTATGGCTTTGGTTCTCCTTATATCATCACTGGATCATTAAGGCTTTTGCAGTATTCAGTCTTTGAGCACAATGATGTAGGTGTGGTCTAAACCACATATTTTAAACTGCGGGGGGTGTGTGTTATATTTAAGACTCTGACATGAAAACGCAAAGTACTGATTTTTAAATAATTTTGCTTTTTTGACAGTTGATGCTTGCTGCCATGGGTAGCAGCAGGCAGCTCGCTGGGTGGCAACCTTTGGTATAATTTTCAGAATTTCCACACTTTCTGTAAAGACAGTAACAACAGATTTGCAGACCAAAGGGATGCACTTTACACCAAATCATAAGGGCTTTCTATTTTCCAGGGAAACAGGAAAATTGTGCAGATAATTTTGTCTGGCAGATTCCTTTTAATATTCCATAATAAGGTATCTTTCTATTGGGACAACCTATTTAGAGTCCTGGCCACTTACCACATTCACCATGTGTAGTTTTGTTTTACGAAAGGGTAACTGACATTAAAATAGCTCAGCTTTGAGTCTGGCCATGTGTGAGAACTGAAGTATGGAAATTGTTGTTTGCACACAAATGGCATGTAGGGGGATATTCCTCTTATTCCCCTGTGTTGATATACATTGCACTATAAAATCAGTTGAGAAACATATGGCAAGAATTTGTTATTTTGTTTTGATGCAACAGCATCACAAAAATAGCACCACATGTCACCTGTCTATCTTCGCCGTGAGCAAAACTGGCTTTGTTAGTCCATGTGGAACTTTTCTACTTTAAAAAGAGCTACCATGTAAGTCAATTTTGTGCCATCAGTGGATATAACATAAAATAAATACAAATAAAACAGTGTGCTAAGGAAATGTCATATACTTTCAGATTCACCAGAATGGATTTGGGTCACTGTTTTAGTTCAGGGATGTCGTAACATTTGCAATAAAATAAGTTTGTAGTTAATTCTTGGTCAATGAGCCCTGCCTGGAAAATCAGGTGTGATTTATTCACAACCACTGCCTAATATAGAAAAGTCTGTGTCTGGCTTGTTTGAGAGCCATTACAAAGCTAACTCCTGGGATCTCCACAGCCAAAGTTTGGTTACTTTTTAGTTACTAAGCCATCTCTGTATAATTGTCTCGATTCATAAATTTGCAACTCCTGGAGTTACTTAGCTGTAGCCCCCAACTTCTTCATCCCAGTTTACCTTTAACTAAAATAGTGATGTAATTTTGAAAGGGATTACAGGAGAAGAAGAAGAGGCCAATGGAAAATACTATGCCCCCTTCAAAGGCAATCAAAAGGGTGAATGGAGATGTTGAGAAATATGAAATTAGATGAGGTAGAAAACTGAAAGAACCACTGGTTATTTGGGTCACACACAGTATGAACGGTGATTTTTTGAAGACAGCAGCCACCTACACCTTCACAGTACCTTTGACAAGTAGGAAGGCCAAAGGACAAAACATGAACCCAATTAACAGCAATTTCAACATAGCCTCAAACAGCAGTGCATCCAAAATAGCTCATGTGAGGACTCATACTGTCTTCGTTGCACAGTCCCTGAGTTTATCCTAACGGCTTTTCACAGACAATTAAATTTATCTGATATGGCTGATATTTGGATTCAGGAAGCTGCAGAGCCAGTTACACAATCTATTCTGGCATCTCTGCTTTGGGGATGCAAAGACAGGGTGCTTGAGAGGGTAGTGGTATTTAAAAAAGCACCGTGATTTCTGCAGTGAATGTCTGATTGTCATCTAGGATTTTGGCCTTTGGCCTCCAAATTTATTTAATCTGAGACACGGTCAAGACATTGTAAACAGGAAGGGTCCTGAAGCTACCACATCAATAATTTGGGATTTTTACTTTGTTCTCTCAGAAGCAAAACAAGTAAACAAATGTAGAAGCCATTCTTCCAGCTGTTGTTGTTCTTAATTACAATGCAGAGGAAAAGTTAAGTCAGCAGTTAATTGAACTGAGTCCAGTAAAAGTCAGTGTTCTTTAATAGCAAAATTATATGGTTTGAAGGCTTGTTAGATAAAGTGTAGCATAAAACTCACCAATAGGTCATTAACAATTTTAATGTTTCCTGTATGGATTTATTTGAATTCTTAAACAGGCAGACGCTGTGTGTAACATTATCTTTCAATATTTTTCAGGATAATATTTGTAAATTAGATGAAATAATTTCTCGGAATAAGTGCCACCTTTACTCCAGGTTCTGTTGTGTTCACCGGAACTTCACTTCCAGGTGCCTGGGGCAAGTCCTTGGTGAGACGGGAGAAGCTAAAAGAAACTCTATCTAAAAGTATTGCTCAACTTCTAAGTTTTCTTCAGACTTACTTGAAAGTAAGTCGAAATAAGACAGTGCAGGCCAAGGCCCACCTGGAATTAAATCTGTCAAAAGATTTCAAGGACAACAAGAAGAGCTTCTTCAAATTCATCAGTAGCAAAAGGAAAACAAAGGATAATATGGGCCTGTTACTAAGTGGAGGAGGGCTCCCGGTAAAAGACGATGCAGAGAAGTCAGATTTACTGAATGCCTTCTTTGCATTGGTCTTCACTGACAAGACCAGCCCTCAGGAATTTCTGACCCAGGACACCAAGGCAGAGGAATATTGGAAGGAAGACTTTCTTTTGGTCAAGGAAGATTGGGTTAGAGAACACCTAGGCGAGCTTGACAGCCAGGAGTCCATAAGCCCTGATGAGATGCACCCACAAGTACTGAGAGAGCTGTTGAACACCATAGCAAGGCTGCTCACAACCATCTTTGAAAGGTCATGGTGATCAGGAGAGGTGCCTGAGGACTGCAAGAAAGAAAATGTCTCCCTGGTCTTCAAAAAGGGCAGGAAGGAGGACCCAGGGAACTACCAGCCAGTCAGCCTCACCTCAATCCCTGGAAAGGTGATGGAACGCCTCATTCTGGAGGCCATCTCTATCCACACGGATGACAAGAAGGTGATCAGGAGTAGTCAGCATAGATTCACTAAAGGTAAATCATGCTTGACCAACTTGATTGCCTTCTACGATGAAACAACTACCTGGATGGATGTGGGGAGAGCAGTGGATATTGTCTACCTTGACTTCAGCAAGGCTTTTGACACTGTCTCTCATAACATCCCCCCAGGCAAAGTCAGGAAGTGCAGGCTGGATGAGTGGACAGCGAGGTGGATTGAGACATGGAGCTCCTGGAGTGTGTCCAGCAGAGGGCAACAAAGATGATTAAGGGACTGGAGCATCTCTCTTATTAAGGACAGACTGAGGTAGCTGTGCCTGTTCAGCCGCAAGAAGATACGAGTGAGAGGGGACCTCCTCAGTGTCCATAAGTATCTGAAGGGAAGGTGTCAAAAGGATGGAGTAAGGCTCTTCTTGATGGTGCCAAGTATTAGGAAAAGAGGCAACAAGAGGAACAATTTCTTTACTGTGCAGGTGACTGCATACTGGAACAGATTGCCCAGAGAGGTTGTGGAGTCTCCCTCACTGGAAATATTCAAGAACCATCTGGATGCAATTCTGTGCCATGTGCTCTAGGATGACACTGCTTGAGTAGAGATGTTGGACCAGATGATCAAGTGTTGTCCCTTCCAACCTGGCCCATTCTGTGATTCTGTGAAATTGAGGTTTTTAAGTGCCGTCAGTGAATAGTCATAATGTACCTATGGATAAATAAAACTCATACCAAATTTTATACGTGTATTTACAGCTCTTTGTACAATTGACCATGAATAGCTGATCTCTAGACTTTCCGATTATATTAACACTAATAATGTAAAAGTAATACACTGTAGTAAGTCTAATATAACAACAATAATTAGTATAACTAATAGGACACTAGAATAGGTGTAAAATAAATTGACACTTTCCAGTGTTATCTTTATAAAAAACACAAAATTCAGCAGAATGTCATACAATGGTATGATCCCATACAATTATATAAGAGTAGTAGATCTTCTAATGTGGTATCAAATAGCAAAAACAAATCATAAAGGTGGGGTTAAATAAGAACAGAAAAAAGTGTGATTGCATGACATTCTGAAAAGAAGAGATTAATGGATGAGGTGCGAAGGTTGAGCAGGGGTCTAACAAGGGCAGACAATGCTAAGACATTACAAATGCATCTTCAAGAGGAGTTATGAAACTATACTAAAGTACAGTTATGGGTTTGATATCTCAGGAAAAAATCGGAGAGGTAACTGGACTTCAAATCAAAACAGAGTAACATTTTTTAAGTCAGACACAATAATAAGGAAAACCCCACACTTTCAGCAGCTGATAAGGTATTGCTTGTAAGTGCCAAAGAATAGATCCTGTAGCGCTGACTGGCAATAATATATTTCAAGTAGCTTGAGAATAAAAATGGCCCTCGCATTAAGGCGAAGGAGGATGAGGACAGTCAGAAAACCACATAGCCATAAACCCTGAAAGTAATCTGTTTTATGATAACTTCTAATCTTTTGAAATTGCATTCCCAACTGGAATAATAATTTGGGACATTGTTACTTCCTACAAAGGGAAATTTCAGGTAAGTGTTCCTGAAACATGTAGATGTTTCACGTTTATTAGTGATTACTTGGTATTTTGGCATCAAAATCAAGCGCCAATAGTATACAAAATACGTTTTCAGTTTTGTTGAAGAACTTCTAGACAAAAATGATTGTGGTGTTTTCAAGTGAGTGTTTTCCAACCAAAACCATTTTGTCAGTAAGTGTTTGACTACCTGTAACAACTCTTATGTGCTACTATTGAGATGTTATTTTCTTCTCCAGAGTAAAAAATAAGACATTTAAATTACATGAGTATGTGGGGAAGAAAAAAGAGAAGACGTAATTGTATACAAGGGAGTAGGTGCCATGCAAATACCTGGGTAGATTACAATCTACCTTAATTGAGTAAAGGATAACATGCTTTTAACTTCTACTTCAGTGGGTTGAGAAGAGGGGTTAAATAGGGGTTACTGGGTGCATTAATGTGCTTATAGATGGCAAACGCAGAGTCAAAGTTTATGTAAATAGGACAGATAGAGTAAAAAACAGTGATAGGTTAAGTAACACATGGTAACCATGTCAGAGTGCCATTCCCTGGCAATTACATCTCTTTGTAATATAAGAATATCTCCTAAATATCTCCAGTGTTTCAGTCAACTTATCTCCCTAATACATGCTACCTAGGTATGTTGTGTTATATTAAAATAAACCCAACAAAACACAAAAATTTCCGTAATTATTTGGAAAGATAATTGACAAACATAGGAACAGATGAGTCAGTATGGATATATAAAGGGAAAATTGTGTTTAACTAACATGATTAACTTCTTCATGGGAAAGACAATGAAAACTGACAGGTGTGAATTAGAAGACATCCTAAGTTGACTACAAAGAGGATTTTTGATTTAGCATCACTTAAAAGGTTGATATGTAACATCATTAAATGTGGTATTGATGGTGGCATTTTACAGGGGGGAAAAATGGTTCCTTACATGAAATAAGAGAACTGTATTAAATGATATAAATTTAGGGATGTCATAAAAATTGTAATTAGGTTTAGAATTTCTTCCAGTAATATATAAACACTCTGTAACAGATGTGCAAAGCAGAAAAAAATTGTAAGCTTAAATCTTAGTGAAGAGAAAGAAAATTAATGCTTTAAATGTAGATATTTTAAAGTACTCTATCTTAAATTATATTTAGTGTCAAAATGTATTCTTGCATTTCTGTGAAAATAATTAGAAAAAATGGTTTTAGAGTAATAACAGAAATTTAAATACAACACTTGATACCAGTAAATTTTTGGGAAAGGAAATCACTTCTTTGCTATTTCTTTTCTTAGGGAGCAAACTGTAAATAAACATCTACAGTTTGGTACATTAATTTGGTCTTACATCAAAACTAGACAAGTGAAGAATGTAAAAGACACAGAACGCAGGTAGTAACAGAGTGTATCTCATATATGAGAAGCTTCTAATCTACAGAAAAAACTAATTCTTTCCACGCCAGTCTGTAGGATATAGAAAGAGGAAAAAGAGGATTTCTTACATACAATCCTGTATTTTCACCATAGAATAGTTTATGCATATAGCCTTGTACCCCATGACACTCTGAATCTCATCACTCTTAAAATATTTAAGGCATAGTCTTAATCTTAAGTGAAAGCTTAACTGTATTAACACATGCTTGAAATAATGTTCCATGTCAGGAAAAAGGTATCAGTGCGCCAAGACAATGAACACTATTCTTTTATGAAAAGTATTCCTAAAACAGAAAATTATCTTTTCACTGATTTTAACTTATGAATTTTTGAAGTTAAACACCCAAATCAGGTAAGACCCATAACAGAGGTTAGACAGAACTTTCATTTTTATATTTGTCTTCATAAAATCTGTGTAATTCTATGGTTAGGACAAAAAATAGTAATGCTAGTTCATTCTGCTTATAAAACAGTTAATTTCCAAATATAGAAGTACCCTCCTACTGACTATAATCATTGTCACTATGATTAGCTCTAACAGAAACCCTTGGAAATTTTAAGTAGACAGTTTCAACCAAATCCTTACCAGACATAACCTTTGAAGGATGGTTACAAGCCCCTGTGTCTACAGCATTGGCACAGATTTCTTGCCAGCCTCTGGACAATGAAACCTGCATTTTCAAGAGTTAAACACCTCACTGGCTCTGAGCCCTTCCACAGCCCATGGGATTGTGTCACCCCAAGGCAAAGGTCAGCACCCCAGTGTCCATCACATGCCCAAACCTTCACTGGAGCCCACATGTAGGTCTTATTTCATCAAAATCTCTGTAAGAGCCCATTTTGCTCAGCAGAATCTGGGTGTGTATAATGGATGGAGCACCATAAGATTAAATAGAGTAGGTAGGGCCTCTTTTAGCTAAAAGACATTCAGGTACAAGATGATACCAAGTTTTTATGCTTTAGCCAGATGTTATAGCTAGTTAGCCTCAGGCCAGCTGATGCTAAGCCTAGAAGCAATCCCACAGCAGACTGTGAGTAGTCATCCCCAGGTCACAGAGTGGGATTTTTCTTAATGCCTTCTATCCTGTCCCACAGACCTCCTAGTCCTCACTGTGCTCAGCTTAGGTGCCATGGCCTGTGATATATGAAATAAAAAAAACCAAACAGTATTTTGGTCTAAAAAGGGTTATCTGCAAAAATAGGAGTTAATAATATTTACCCGGAAGATATATAATACAGTAGGGCTTGGAGTTTTGTGGATCCTACTGTTATCTTAGTATAAGGACCAATACGTAAGGGTTGTAGAGCTTGTACAGAAAGATCTAGAAACACAGTTTCTTCACTACCTTCTCTCAGCTCAGGAAGCTCTCTCCCAGCATCCAAATATAGATTGTAAATCCTACTATCTGAAATATTCACAATTACAACATGATTAAAAATTGGTTTGATGTTGCAGCATAGTTTACACAGACCTGTCATCAGGAACTTTGTTCTTGAATATTGGAATCAACACATAGGATAATTTAGGCTGGAATCAGGACATCACTACTCCAATTTCCAGCTCACAGTAGGGTCACTTCTGAGCTCAGACCAGCTTGCTCAGCTCTTTATACAGTGGGGTCTTGAAAACCTCCAAGGATGGAGGCTGCACAGCCTCTCTGGGCAGTTTCTTCCACTGGCCAGCTGTCCTCATAGGAAATTTTTTTTCCCTTCTATCCAGTCTGAATCACTCATTTCAATTTATGCCTGTTGCCTCTTGTTCTCTCTCCATTCTCTGCTGTGAAAAGCCTGACTCTATTTGCTTGCTAACATCCCCGGAGGTACTGGGGGGCTGTTTATTGCCCCCTGGAACTTAGCTATTTCAAGCTGAACAAGTCCAGTTCCTTCATTCTCCTCACTGGGCAAGTGCTTCAGACCCCAACCAGCTTCGGAGCCCATATTGAACTCATTCCAGTTTAACAATCTCTGTCTTGCACTGGTGTGCTCAAAACTGAAAGCAGTATCTGGATGTAGTCTAACAAGTATGGAGAAATGGGGAACAATCCCTACCCTCAGTCTAAAGGCTGTATGGCTGTTTACACCTGAGGCAGCTTGGCTGTCCTTGCTGCCAGGGCACATGGCTGCCTACTGGGCCACCATTCCCACAGCATTGCTCCTCAGCCTGGGCTGCTGCAGGGGTGCTTCACTCTTGGGGACAGCACTTAACCTTTGCCCTTTCTGAATCTCACAAGGTCCCCCTAGTTCTTGTAGTATCCCAGATGTTGTTTTTGGGGATGGGTGCAACATCTGCCTTTCTTGCCTTTCTCCAGTTGTTAGGGACCTCTAAGCTGCTAGGACCTTTCAAATACAACATATAATAGAGAATCATGTTTTAAACATGAGGACATAGTTTTAACAATATTAGAAAGACATCATTTTGTTCAGAGACCTCAAATGCAGTGAGTGAAATTTTGGCTCTCTGCAAGCCTCTGCAAAGCTTCTGTTGCATCCAGAGGGAAACATAATGGCATTTATAGTTCAGTTAGGGCTTGGGTTTCCTTGCTCTGAAGCTCTATTTATCAAAGTAATTGAAAGCAACTTTTATTTTTTGAAATGTACCCGTATTTGCTCCAAGCATGACTCAAAGCACCCAGCAATAGAAAGACTGTATTTTTTTAGGGTACATTAGACCTTGTTAAATCAGGGAAAAATTAAAAAATCTGCACAGAGGTTGTAGCTGCTGTAAAAAGATTAATACTGCTGTAATGTGCTCTATGTATCTGTTATTTTGTATTATTTTAATGGCAAGAACAGAGGAAATTTTCAGAAGAGATTAAAATGATGCAATGAGTCCTTTTCTTCTAATTAATCTTAGGAAACTATGCAGATTTTATTGCTGCAGGAATGCTTGGGCTAAGCGTATTTATTTTACTTCATCTAAATCTAGAAGTTACTTTATCTGAAATTGTCTTTCTACATGACAATCAAAGAAATTGTGTGTTCCTGTAGGGATTAAGTCAGGAAGCAGTTTTCAACAACAACAAATTGAAACGTTTACACAAGGAAGTGTTGCTTTTATAAGTGATGGGAAACTTCAAATTTGATTACAAGCAACCTTTGGCTTCCTATCTGTTCAACAATAGGCCATGTTGTTAAGGGCAATTTCCATGCACAGCATGTGGGTCCCATTTTTTCATCCTTAGACATGGTTGTTTACTGTTCAGAACTGTTTATGCATTTTAATCAGGCTTATTCAGCAGCCCTTAATAAATCACCACTAAGTGAATGTACCAAAACAAGAACTATTATACAGGATTTGTTCCCCTTATGCAGTATTCATTGCCCTCAGGTTCCACTGGATATAAAAATAAAGAGTAAATGGGTAATTGAGTCAAAAGAATAATTATGAAACATATGATTTTAATGCCTTTTGCTGAGCAGTTGCCTCCAGCAACTTCCGCTAGCTACAGGAGCCTGCCTTTAAATTCAGCTCAGGCCAGAGTGACTTAACAATTGGAACCTGCCTTCAGCTCATGGCACTGGGATGAAGCTGACAGCCCAGTTCCTTCCTGGCAGACGTTTACATGAGACGAGGTTGAAGTCATATAGATAAGAGCTTAAACATTCAGGTGTCTTGGGCTCTGCAAACAACAGAGGGAAAGCATTATTAGTAAGAAATTGGTGTGCAGAAGTAAATACATCTTTTTGGTTATTCATATAAGAAACAACCAGAAAAGCATTCTTTTTCCATAGTTTGCTGAACAAAAAATTTCCAGAGGAATTTTAGTAAATGTTAATGGTTGCATTACTATCCTTTCCTGCGAAAAACAGGGGAATTTTACAGACATGTGCAGGAAAGATAAGATACACATGGCATGATGCCCTACATATGTCAAAGAGTAATGTCTGGGAAAAACAAAGTAAAACACAACAACAAACAAGGCTTGTACCACACAGGGCAGTTTCCCAGAAACTACTGTTGAAATGCAAAATACAATTTTGGAGATTATTTAGCAGGATACTTGCCTCGATCTGTCAGTTTGCCGCACTGAAGGCATTAGGAGAAATGAGGATAGGTAGATTTAAGCTCTACTTCTCTTTGCTTGTAGAAATCCTGCTTTCCATTGGGTCAGTGTGCTTGGTCAGGCTGTCCAGTCCCTATGCTGCTCGTAGCCAAAAAAGCTTTTGTCAGGCAGTCAGCAGCCATGCAAGATTCCCCACCTACTCTTCTGCTGCACCATAACCCCTACTGCAGCTTTGCAGACCTTTTCTGCTCTTCCCCCACCTTCTAAATTGTTTATGTAGCACTTATGCTTGTTTCCTAAGCAGCAAGATATCTGGGGCTTTTGGTTCAATCTGTTATTGTTTACCATGATAATGCTCCTTTGTGAGCAGAAAAATCACCACAACATAACAAAACTCTGAGAGCTAAATTTCCTTTGGGAAATTAAAAGGCTCAATTCTCCAAAAGCCTAACTAATATGAATGATCATCTTGACTTTAGCGGTGCTCAGCTACCATGATCAGCATGGAATGTAACCTTTCAGCTAGCTGGATCAGGTAGGTTCAAACCTTTCAAGAATACCATACTGAAATACTATTTTCTTCAGTAAAAGCTTGGCTACACAAAAGATGGTCCCTGAATTGTGCAGGCAAAGCACTCAGTTACTAATGTCAAACTGGCAATTGCACCATTCTTCCTTTGGAAATAGATTAGTCATTCCACGTGCAGAAAGAGAGAAGACGTCCTTGGATAAATGAATGACTATACTCAACAACAATGCCGTTTTATTATATTGTTTATTCTTAAACAAAATGTGGCCAAATCTGTTTCTTGTGCATCATTTGCAAAGCACGTCCCACTCAAACCATGTTGTCTTCTTTGCCCTGAATTTGGATTTCTTTTTTTTGTTATTATAGTAACAGCCTTGCTTCTCTTGGTGAAAAAAATACAATCTCCATGATGATATGCTGACGTGCAGTAAAGAGAAACTGTCACAGGAAACCAGTCCAGTATGTTCCATGCAGTGTTACCTGAGCGGGACTTATGATTGACTAATGGACCTTATAATTGTATTGTAAATGTGGGTTGAGACCTAGATGTCAAGATTTTACTTCTTTCACAACTGCATGAGTTATCTGTGTTTTACTTTGCCTTGAAATTTCATTACACTACTTGACACTTCAGTTAGGAAGTGCCGAAATCATCCAAGTCAGCCATTTGGGACCTAAACAAATTATGAACCTTCACCTCAGTAAAACGCTTCTGAATGCAGTAACCCACCTCACATGCTCCTCTGCATTATGTTACAAAGTTTAAAATAAATTAATTATGCAATAAATGGGCAAATATTCTCTTTTTAATACGTACAACCACACTTGAAACTCTTCTATTTTTTGGGAAATGATTATTTCCAATGTTTAAGGAACAACATTAAAAAAAATAACTGAAGTTGCTCTTTTCAAAGGAAACAGGAAGACAGTATGCACCCTCTGAAAATATGATGGTGACTGATTTTTCTTTTAATAGCATTATCTGCATGTGTCTTATTGTAGGGCCCTTCTAGGTACAATAAAGAAACTAGTACAGTAATTGAAACCTATGTAGGGAATAGAAAAAGACTGTCCATTTCTCCCAGTTATTTTGAGACAGACTCACCTGTGCTGGAGCAATACAGAGGCTGTGCTCTTCAACGTGAAGGTGCTAAAGCCTTGAAACTGGAGCAGCTGTAAAATAGGAAATATGGGGTAGATGGGCCATGTGAGAGAATGGACAGACTAAGTCCCCTGGAAAGAGAAGGGCAATAAAGAAAACTGTGACCCTCTCACTTTCTTTCACTACTTAAATCTGTAAATTGTTAGAAGAACATTTAAAAATTGAGTCTTTTGCTAAAAATGTACCTTGAAACTATGATCTATGAGAGGACCACAGTGCTCTGACCATAGAATTAGCTGATCATTTCAACCACTACATGGATTTCAGCTGGTTAATCCAATACTGAAAAACTGCCCTTAAAACAATTACACAAGTCTCCAACACCATCTCTGTCCCAAGAGGACAAAGGTACGCAATAGAAGTTGTGTGAAATACCCAAGACTCTCAGAAAACACCTTGCTCTGTTTTTTATATTACCAGATGCCTAAAGTATCAACACTGCTGTAAATCTTACCAAGGAATAGGAGACAATGCTGGACAAGCTATTGGGCAAGTTCTGCATTTCACATCAGCAGAGTTGTAAATACGACTTATTCTTAAGGGACATAAATCATCTTCTGAGAAATCATTGTATATTTTATATACTTCTTTCTGAATCCTTTGTACCAGAGTAGAAGCAATAGATCCTGCTACTGTCTAATTAAATGTGAATTGCAAGTTTCATTATATGAGTTCTTTCACATGCTTCATGCTATTCCTGATATGTCACAGAGGTGAAAAAAAATCCAAACTATGAAAATAAAATTTCCAAGTAAAATCAAGTGTGGTTTCTGCAGGAAAAAGCATGATTTTAAAAGTTTAGTCAGATCAATATATCTATCTTTCAACATGTGTTAAAATAATGCACGGAAGTCAGACTGCATGCTGCAGTAAGATTTTATGCACATCTGCAACATAACTTGACAGGGAATCAGTTTCTTTTCACACTTCAACATTTCACTTCTGTGCATTTTTTTGCAACTTGCTGAGATCTAATGCCAAGCTAGATTTGGTAGAAATTATTTCTGTCATTTGAAACCGAGCTCTTGAAGCTTTTTATGGAACTGGATTGAAATAATCCTAATTCCATCTGTGTTTTTGAGATGCTGATTCCTAAGCACAGAATAGTTTCCTGATGAATGGTTAAGTTCAGCTGGGAGTGCTGTGAAATGCTTTAGCTAAATCTAGACTTCTCCAAAGCCTGACTAACCTGGCAAAGTTTATATTGCTTTCAGAATGTCAGGACTGTAAAAAAAGAAACAGCAGGAGGTAGGAAGAGAATGGAGTATCAAGGCAAACTGCCTTCTCAGAAATTAAAATAGCAACAACAGGCTGCCCCAAATCTTCTAATGCTGTGGGCCAGATGCCAGTTTTGCTCTTCCCTCATAAGGCAGCTGTGGTTTGCAAGGTCTGGGAGGCATGCAAGTGGATTGTGTGGGCAGCTACAGCAGAAGCCAATATCCAACAGAAACCCATCCAGGCTCTCCTTGAGGCTGCCCCTTGCCACTGCATACAGAGTGAGACAGCAAGGTAGTTTCCTACTCTGTTTTCTGAACACTATGTCTCCCAATGCACAGAAAATATTTCCAAGGCAAATGGAGAAAATACTTAGCTGTGACAGGACCCCAGCCTAGCCAGAGTGCACAAATCTAATTTTCCTTTCCTTCCACACCCTGCCCTTTCCTGGAAAAAGATACCAAAGGCTTCCTCAGGCCAGCTGTGGGACACCCAATGATAAAGTGGTACAAGTAATACTCATACAGCAAAAGGCTGCACAGTGCAATTCACCACAACATTTTTTGGTGCAAGCTATGCTATAAGAAGTCAGATTATAACAGATTCATGCCTCACATCATGTAGGTGCCATGCTTTTTATTTGAACTGTGTCTAAGCTCCATGGTACACAAAGCAGCGGGTGTAAGCCAGAATAGTTTGGGAATGGTACAAAAACATAGAAATTAAACATACAGTCAAAACTTAAATCCCTCCTGCAGAGCTGGACCTCTGCTCCTAGTTTACTGAGTACCTGTGCTACTTCTATCACTGCTCTTTTGAGGTGCACTGGATCCCCTCATCCAGATCACTGATAAAGATATTAAACAGAATGGGCCCCAACACTGAGCCCTGAGGATCACTATTAGCGACCGGCCACCGACTGGATGTAATTCCATTCACCACCACTCTCTGGGTCTGGCCAGCCAGCCAGTTTTTTACCCAGCAAACAGTGCACCTGTCCAAGTCATGAGCAGCTCAGTACCCTCGTGTGGATCCCATCTGACCCCAGGGACTTATATGTGTCTAAGTGGTGTAGCAGGTTTCTGACCATTTCCCCTTGGATTACAGGGGCTTCATTCTGCTCCCTATCCCTGTCTGTCAGCTCAGGTGGCTGGGTGTTCAGGGAGCAACTGGTCTAACTACTAAAGACTGAGGCAAAAGCAGTATTAAGTACTGCAGTCTTTTCCTCATTCTTTGTTACTGTGTTTCTCCCCACATCCAACAAAGGATGGAGAGTCTCCTTGGCCCTCATTTTGTCACTCCTGTATTTATAGAAACAGTTTTTACTGTCTTTTACAGCAGCCAAATTAAGTTTTAGCTGAGCTTTGGTCCTTCTAATTTTCTCCCTGCATAACTTCACAACATCCTTGTAGTACTCCTGAGCTGCTTGCCCCTTCTTCAGAAAGTCATAAATTCTCCTGGTTCCAGACAAAGCCCTCTGTTCAGCAAGGCCACTCTTTCAGCCCATAGGGACAGTCTGCTCCAGTACCTTTAAGAGTTCCTTCTTCAAGAATGTCCAGTTTTCCTGGAATCCTTTGCCCTTCAGGACTGCCTCCCAAGGGACTCTAACAACCAGGCTCCTAAACAGGACAAAGTCTTTCCTCTGGAAGTCCAAGGCAGCAGTTCTGCAGAGCCCTCTCCTTAGTCTTCCCAGAAGAGAAAACTGTATCATTTAATAATTGCTGAGCCCAAGATGGTCTCAAACAATCACATCAGCCACAGTCTTCCTCTGCTCACAAACAGCAGGTCCAATGGGGTTAGCTTTCCTAGCTTTCCCCGCTTCCTCACCAGCTGTGTGAGAAAATTATCTACTGAAAGTTAAGAGGAACATCTGATGTATGCATATGTATGCTTCCCATTAAGTAACAGGAAGATTAGTAAGAAAAGTTTTAAGTAATGGCAGGATTCAGCTTCACATTAATTGCTCCAGGGAAGGAGCTGCAAGGGAGAGATCCCCTGGCTTAAGGATGGAAATGCCATCTGAGAAAAGGCAGAGCTACTGTAGAAGAGGAGTTAGGGAGACTTTGATTTAGTTGCACAGATCCTATGCTTGGTATGTTACGTAAATTTTCTGCCCTGGCAGTAAGACTGTACTCAGAACTCCGAGTAGGGAAGGCATAACTGAGTGCTGCGCATGTCGTGTATGTTCCATGCATCTCATTTTTTAAGTTTTGCAACCCAAGAAGTGCATCTTCATGTTTTCCAAACACCTCATGCAAGCCAAGATACCCAGTGAAGGCAAACTTCCTTCTCTTTTAAGAGAAATTAAGATAAAATAATAAATTGGCAAAATCCAAATACAGAACAAGTATCTTCCAAGTTTGCAGAGCCAAATGAAAAGAAATGAGAGCTAATCACCATGTGAATACCATCTCTACTTACTGAATGTATCTGGGTAATACACATGCAGGTCCATGGCTAAAGATCCATTTGTCACACAATTTCAGGCTGCATTCACCAGAAAGGATCTGGGCTTAGGGATGCCACTTGTTTTGCTCTCAAATAATTTCATACTCCAGATCTGAACAAGGAATCTATGCTTTCCTGTTCTGTACTCTCCAACTTTTGACAGAGAACAGCTCTCGGGCCTGACTGTACTTTATTTATCACATGTCCAAAAGATAAACAGAATTTGCTAGCTACTGCTCAGCAGGGCTTCACATATGTCCCAGGTCAAGTGCTCAGAGGCTGCCCTGGTTTACTGAGTTCATTCAGCTATTCTTCTATACCACCCTTGCTTAAGCTCACACAACTTGTTTTAGGTATGCAAAGGGAATCTCTTGAAAAATAGTATTTCTGTCTTATTTAAAACTCTGATCTAGTTCACAGTGCTTTTTTAGTACAGCTATGAGAGTAGAGCCAGAACATGGGTGAGAGGCCACTGACAGATGAAAACGAGAGGGAAGAAAGGGACTGCTTAAACACACATTGCAATACATGGGTTGAACCCATTGAACTACAGATGAAACCTGACATGGATTGTTAACCCATCATGTGGTCGATTGCTCTCTTCCATGCAGCAAATTGTCCAATGCTACATGTGTTGGTCCTTGTGGATCCCTTCCAACCCAGAATATTCTGTGATTTGGTGTGTTGGGCTAATATTTCACAGAAATGTGCAACTTGCTAATCATACTTAACCGAACTACACAGCTGAGATTAACACACTACTGGCCACTCTGGCATGAGAAATAGCCTTGGAGGAAACCAAAGCCCAACTCTGTCTTTGAAGATTACTGTCTTTGACAACCATCTTTTCCTTGCTGAATACCTTTTATTCATGCAGCACAGCTGGATGGACTAACGCCACTTTCCCAACTGCTGAATTATGGTTTTCAGTGTCTCGGGCCATTGGGAACTCTGTGAGAACTTGATCAGTGAAAGCAAACACAGAGTAAATCCTTAAGTGTGAATAAATTTGAGGGGTAATTGGAAAGGCAGCTACTTCTGATGCTCAAAAGAATGTGCTGTCCTGGGAATACTTGTTTCTTTCCCTTAAAATCATGATAAATATATATTTCTGCAGCTTAAGACTACAAAGATGCATAGTACTTTCAGATGTACTCTGGGATACAACAGGCTAGATTCTGTCATTTTCTGTGGCAAGAGGCAACCCAGTCTTAAAATGCTTACAAGTAAAATACTTGCATTAGTACCTTGAGATGAAGGCCTTCAGATCTGTAAGTGCTCAAGATGTGGAAATTTTTTAAGCTGAGAACAGATAGTGGAAATGTAGCAGGGCAAAATATCAGACTCATCTTGGTCTTACTCTTCTTTGTGCTTACAGCTACTGCTGTAAGACAGAAAGTCAGACTCCCTGGGTCCCTGGCATGAAGACTGATCAACTCGTAGGTTCCTATTCACTACAGCTAACAATATCTTAGTGCCAATGGAGTAGGTGCCCAAATTGTAGCAGGGCCAACCCAGTCAAGGATGTGAAGGAAAGCTTCGGACATCCGAACGTCTAATTTACACTTCCCAAGGTATTCCTTAGTGCCACAGCATTTAAATCATCCTTCCCATTTCCCATCTGAGGGCGCAGATGATTCCACTTGTCCAGCTAGTTTTAGTTTTGAACTACCCTGGTGTCCAAGGGGTTATGCCTTGGCTACTTTACAAAACTAAGGGACGTGCTTACTCGAGAGGATCTTGCAGGGAATGTCCCCAAGATTAGACTGGTGAACAGCTGCTTTGAAGTAAAAGTATTTCTCTGCAAAACAGGGAGATGCTTCCAGGTCTTTGGGAACAGCATCCAATTTTAATTTTCTGCATGTGTGTTTAAACTGCAAAATGAGGCATCTTTGCCACATTTCTTCGTTTGTAAGCAAATAAATAAGAATACACACAAGGAGGTAGAAATGGATTAAGCCACCCCTGACAAAGAATGTTTATGTCTGCACAAAGCATCGTCCCACATCTCAAGGAAAACATGATTAACAGTGTCCTGCTGATCTTAATCAGATTTATTAAGACAAATGTTGAAAATCCAGCATGTATCTGGAGTGTGGGTAACTAAAAGGAAAAAAAAAAAAGGTCAGATAAAAATGCCCATAGGGAGTGAGCTAATGACTATCTTCCCATTACCTCATGGGATCATTAGGTCGACGTGATCTCTCCGCAGCCAGCACCGGAACCACCTCCCCGCCAGGACAAAGGCCAGCGGCCTTTCCCTTGCCCTCTTGTCCCCTCCACACAGGTGCAGCCCCTGGCCGGGAGGCGCCGGCCTGCCGCCATGTCGGGGCGGGCACCGCGGGACAGCCACCTCGGCTCCCCGCCCTACCCCCCTTCCCCGGGGGGCTGCTGCGCAAGGCGGCATTGTTGGCCGCGTCCATCACTCGTCGTCCCCGGCTGACATAATGAATGCGCTTGGACACACCTTCCAGCCCGGCGGAGAGGCGCCGCGTCTCCACCGACAGCCCCGCCGAGCTCTCCGCTCCGCTCCCCGCAGCCCTCGGGGAGGCGCCCCGCCAGCCCGCCCGGCCCCAGAGCCCGGCGCCCCGTCCCAGCCCAGTAAGGGGCCGCGGCGGCCGGGCCGGGCTGGGCCGGGCCGGGCCGGGCAGGGCGAGGGGGGTAGAAGCTCTCGCTATGCTGCCCAGCGCCCTGTACTGGGACCTGGTGGGCTCTTCTGCTCTCCTCAACTTGCCGGCGACGCCGGGCTTCGGCAACCTGGGCAAAAGTTTTCTCATCGAGAACTTGCTGCGGGCCGGGGCGC
>VZRE01001892.1:114192-161412 GCA_013396775.1 Cephalopterus ornatus
ACCGAGCCCTGCCCAGCCCCGTCCCCCCCCCGCCAGCCCCGTCCCCCTCAAGCTGTGCCCCGCGGCGGAACAAATCAGCCCCTCAGGGGCTCACTTCCCGACAAGATGGGCTTTCCAAGTGCTTAACCCCTCCGGGGCGGACGGCAGCCGCCCGCCAGCGCGGGCCCCGGCGGCGGAGAGAGGTGGTGTCTTCCTGCCGGCAGCCACAGGTGAGCGCCGGCCCCTTCCCGCGCCCCGCCGCCGGGGAGAGGCACGGAGGGGCTTCCCGAGGGCTCGGCCCCGCACTGCGCACGGCGCGGACGGTCTTAGGAGCCGAGCCCCGCCGGGTGCCGTTCCGCCGGGGCGCCCTCCCTGCGGTGGGTGCTGCCCCAGGGCTCCGGCCGGGGGTTTCGCCCTGCCGCCGCCGGCGGGACGCTGAGGAGCGGGCGGGGGCCGGGAGTGCGGGCGGGCGGCGCACCTGCGGATGCAGGCGAGAGCCGCAGAACACTGCGGTGGCAGCGTCGGGTGCTGTTAAACGCCGTTCATCGCAGTTCTTTCAGGTCTCGTCCCGAAGCCTCAAGGGGTGGTAAAAGCTTCGCCGCCAACAGGCGCGCCGGGAAGGTCTGAAGTCCCAAGTTTTGGGAGAAAGGCAAGCGGTCCCGTCCCCCAGGGTGGCGATAGCTGGGGAGGCGGCAGCCCACTCGGCAAGTGCCCTGTCCCTGGGGTACTGCAGGCCGTGAAGGACCGTGCTCCTCCAGCCAAAAGTAAAATGAATCCAAGCAGAGCAGGCAATTTTCTTGAACTTTTTGCAAAACCAGGGGCGGGAAACAAAACAAAAAGAGAAAAAAAAAAAAAAAAAAGAAAAGACTTAAAGCGGTGTGAAAGGTCCGTCATGAGCCGTTCGGCCCGGTGTCACACTGAGAGCCAGCGCTCTGCCGGGCGGTGGGACCAGCTCCCCGCCGCCGGCCGCCCGCAGGAACCGCTGTCATTGAACTGGAAACAAACAGGTTTACAAAACACGTTTTGTTTCTTGAATGTGCCAGTTTCCGTACGTTTTGTCTGGGCATAAGTAAGGTTATAAAGTTTTTTAAGAAATGCGCACTTCTGTTAGTCATGGAACTGATTAAAGTTGTATTCAAAGTTAATTCATGAAATTCGATATTAGGTTCGCCATCTATGTTGTATTTTGCCTTTCTGTTATAATATGTCGGTTTATTCCAATCTTGTGTGGTATTTTTAAAATTTTTATTTATGATCATGCAATTTTAAATGTACTTAAAATGGAAATAAGACAAGAAGAATCGGGCTGACTGAATTAAGTCTTTAAGGTGTAAAACCAAAAGGCTTCTTTTGGAAGCTGAAGTAACAGTTGTTTTCTTCTCAAAGATAGTTTTACCTCAATTAAATCCTAGAAACTCTTCTGCAAGCAGTTTTTTATCCTTTAGCATCATGTACTTTAAAAGTAGGTAGGAGAGAGTCAAAGTGTATATTAACATTTCTGAATGTTCCAGACCTCAGTAAGTGTTATCTTAAGCATATCAGTTCTTTAAACATGTTTGTTGTAAACAACTATCAGCCAGGCTAGGAAACAGGACAAGTATCATCTTCCTGGAATTAGGTGCATATTCTCTGGCCTCCTCCTGCCTTCCCCTTATCCTCCCCTTGAAAGAAACGTTCTAGAGAAAAATGCTACATTTATTTGTAAAAGGAGACAGACCAGATGTCCCAGCACTCTTCACTGCTAAAGGTAAAATTTTTAAAAAAAAAGAAAAAGCTGTGGGTGAGTTATTACAGAAGTTCCTGAATGTTGAGTTTTTCAAATGCTTGCATCCAGGATTAGTTCTTTCTTTGATTTGCCTGTAGTGATACTAAAAGTGTGGCAGGTCTGCCTAGTGATTTGGAGTCCAATTCTATGTTTCTTCTGATTCCACAGCTCCCAGTGATTTCAGCAAAAGCACCAGGCTCTTACATTTGATCAGGGAGAAAGACCAGGTTTCCTCATGCATTGTGCACTCAGAAAGTTCTCCTGTGACTGTACACATGCAACAATGACTTTTATATTCTAACAGGGATCTGCTGATTCTGATCCGACTTGCATGTCCTAAAGTGATGAGGACTCTTAGGTGTTTGAACTTCCATAAATTCAAATTAGACTGCAACTGCTGAGGCAGAGTTTGTGGTTGCTAGGGGGTGTCTTCTCTCTAGCGTAGGTGTACACTAGGGAAACTGCTTAGACTAGACACTTGCGTTTCTGAGGAAGGCTGGGATGACCAGGCTGTGTGTTAATGTTTCTTGCTTCTGAAGCGATAGGGCAAAAGAGTGTTTTGCCAGAACAAGAATTTTAGCTTTCAGGGACTGGTGAAGATATTTTAACCAAGGAATTTGTACTAGGTAGGGGGTTTTAATGTACTAATTTTTGTGACTATTCACTGATTTTTTTTTTTTTTTTAATGAATCAGCTCTTTCCTATTTGGAGCCCCCCAATCACATGGTGTTTTGGAAAATCTTTGTCTAAGTCTTTAATGAGACCATTGAACATGATAAAGTAATTTTTTTTTTTTAATCTTTCTAAACTTCCATAAATTTAGGTTATGCAGGGACTAAAAGTCCCCTAATAAACTAGCTTGGCATAACCTAGGGGTTTTAATTAAAAAAAAAAAAACTATAGAAAAGAGAATTGAAAAAATATCAGACTTTTTGGGAACAGTAATTTAAATTACTCATGTAGTCCCAGATTCTCGTGAGGTCACCAGAAGCTCTCAGAAAGGAAGAAATTTGAAATCACACCAGGGACTGAACTTTATAAACTGAACCTTCTTACATGTATCTACAGCACCTACCAAGGAAAGGCATGAAGAAAGCACTCCATTTTAGGATACCATTTAACATTCCATAGAAGTGCTAAAGAATGTAAATCCTGCATTGTTTCTGTAAACTCTTATCCACTGTGGCAAAGGAGACCAGGTGGGATGGCATTCTTGATCTGGGCCATCTGGTCATGGCAATTTTTTCTTTTGTAACTCCTCAACAACAGTTGTATCAGCAAGTTTCCATTACATAATTTACAGATTTCAGAGGATTTAGCTGGATATTTCAAGTGCTTATCTACATGAGTATTTTGAGTTCTGCAAAATCAAAAACCGAACAAGTACTCAATACGTGTCATGTCTTAGATACATCATCTAATGAGTGCACTTGAAATTATTATCTTTATGTTGTCTGTAAAATATTAAAATCATAATTTTGTATCATTACATATATTTTAAAAAATGTAATGTAATCAAATCATGGGTTTTTAAAATTAATTTAGTTTATTTTCATTTAAGAGTACAACCTTGTGTGTTACATAAAACTTAAGAACCAAAAGCAGTTAATGCTCTATGATAAACTCACCTTCTACAATGGTATTTCAGTTTATACCAGCTTGAGATTCCCACAGGCTTTTTTACACCTTGCTCTGAAGTGCCAGTGCTGTCCTCAGTTGCTGCTTGCTAATTTGGGTTTTAGTCTCTTGTACTCCAGTCCCCTTGTTATCTTCTGGATAAATTAGAACACTTGACAGTTTTCTTCAGTGTTTTCTGACATAGAAGAATTGTCCAGAGGCTGTTGAGGTGCTGTCTGTTGTAGCACAGGTGCTGTGAGACCCACTCCCACATATTTCCTCATTACTTAGTTTCTGGAATTATTGTCTGGCACCAGGGCAGAGTGACCTCCCTGGGAAATGCAAAGTTACTCTGCTACCTGAAATAATTTTTCTGAAAATCTCTGCCCTTCTCATGTAGTTTGCCCTGGTGGAGGATGACAGTAAGTGCTTTACATTAGTGCTATGCCCATGAATATGGTCATATGTGGAAAAAATCAGGATTTTGGCTTTAATTTTGCCATTTTGATAGATTAACGAGAAGCGAAAGGAAATTGGAAAATGCAACAAAACAAATAAACATAACAGTGAGATAACTGCGTTTCAAAACCTGCTAAAAAATTTACCTTAGGGGATTTTTGCCTAAAACATCAGAATACAGTAGAGCAGAAGGAAGGACAGTGCATATAACACAGAAGAAATCAATTAGAAGCAGTATATAATAAACATAAATTTGATTTATAATAATAAACATCTGTGCTATAGATGTAGCTTTTATTTCTGTAACGTCTGGGTACTTTACATTTTGGTGCATTTATCATCACATTGTTACAGTGAGATAGGAGAGATTTCTACAGTGTCAAGGAGAAGCTGGAGCAAAAAGAAATGATAAGATAGTACAGAATAATGCCTAAGATAGTACAGAAAATGGGTAGCATTATAGGGAGATTAAACCAAGCCTTATTCTGCAGGCTAACTCTTTGAAACACTCACGTAATGACAGCATTTCTATCCTAATAATAAAAGTAATACCTATATGAATCGATTTTTATTGATTCAAATATCAATTCTTGCCCATTTTTAATCAAATCTCTTGTGTTCCTTTATGACAACCAGTAAATAATTAAATTACTGAAGTTAAGTGATTTTTTTTTTCCTTTCACTTTGGCCCCCTTCTTAGTGAGCTAGTGCTTATTAATTATTGATTTCAAGCCAGGATGTGTCCTCAAGTGACATGTAACACTAACTTTCAGTAAAATAAAAGGCAGGAAAGAGGCCAGTGTTTTATCTTGGCTCCCTCTAACTTGGGCAACGAGTTGACTGACAAGTCTTAGGATTTTCTTGTTTTGTTGGTGTTTTCTGCGGATAGAAAGTTTCTTTAGGGTGGGGAGATCTATTTGGCAACTTTTCTTATGCTGTGGTTGTCAAGAGCGCTGAGGCACCTTTACTGTTTTAAAAGTTTGTCTTTGGAGGCAAAGAAGTTTCTGTAAGTATCAGAAATCAGAGTCTCTTTTCAGCACTTTTCCTGCTTCCAGTTAACTTTGTGAGCCATTTAATAGAATTGATTTGGGATGCCCAGCATATCTTAAGAGTGGCTGCAAAATGTCTTTTAAAGGACAAATTGTTGTCCTCATTGTAAGGTTGCCAAAGCTAGACTAGTGCCAGCTACTCTCCAGTCCAGCCACTAGTCTGGCAGTCTGTGCTCAGCAGGGAGTATGAGCATTGGCTGGACGGTGCTCCTTCCTCTGGCGACTCTTGCTGTGCCATCTCTGAAAAAGGAAGGGGATCCCGAGTTTGGTCCTTAGTAAGATTTAAGCACTGCCAGAAGATCTCAGAGCTGCACTAGGAAGACAAGTGGTGGGGTTTTGTATAAAAGCAATTCACCAAGGGGAAACCATGGAATCAATCGTGCCTACAGTTAGTGAATGAACTTCTGTAAAATAGTATTTTGTGTTGCAGAATGAGCTGGTCTTCTGAAATCTTGTAGCATATTCCTCATGTGTTTAGAAAACGTGATCGTGATAAGGATTAATCTCATCAGGCACATTCTCTTCGAGTGCAGATTTCAGGTTTCATTGTACTGTGATTTTTTTGTATTAACAAATTCCGCTGAATTTTGGGAGGTAAGTTCTCTGCCTCCATTTCCCACTGAAAGTGTTATGCATTCTTGTATAAAGCAGCTTTGCAAAAGAACTCTTAATCTAAGGTTTTACATGGTACTTTTGTGGTCAGTCATGACTCATAGCAGAAGAGGCAGGTATTTTTTTCAAAACAACTGCTGGTATATACAGCAGTTAGAGTCTATTTCAAATGTCAGATACATACACCCTGATATTTATAAAGTTAGGCACCTAAATATTTTCAGTAACCTGGGCTGTGTTTTTTGGATGTGAGTTGTCACATTAGAGAAGTGACCTTTGCTTTGTGCTGAAAAGCTTATGAAAATTTCTCTTGAAAGGCTGTCTTTTTCTGCAGTTATACCATGTACTTCTCTTGAGGTATTTTGTATGTATATTGAGGATTTTACCTCCTTCTCCTCTTGAACAATTTGGTGTTGTTTGTTAAAGTCCCTGCCCCTGGAATCTTGTGACTATGTGAATATCTTGAATTTCAACTTTAAGAAGTATTTCCTTTTACAAATGTAAAAAGGCAAAAACCTGTTTTAAACCTCACGTGTTTAAAACAGAAAACCCCACCAAAGTAAAAAAAATTCACCATTTATGATTTTATCATTCTAACAATGTTTCACTGATCTTGAGACTTCTATCTGGTTGGAGCTAGCAATACTGCAACAAGAAAAGGCTGGTCCAGGTAGGAAATTTTAGCTAATCAGTGCACACCACTGGAATAAACAGTGCACTTTGGTCTATTGTAAGATTTTTTAATTAGGGCTGCAACAATGAAAAACCAATGAATTGTCCTCTTTCACCCTAATTTTGATGTGCTTGAGGAAATAATTTCTAAGCAAATTATAATATGTTAAAAATTAAAGAAAATAATTTTAGTGCCTTTATGGCTGAATTTTGTATTTTTTACAGAGTCTTTATGGCTGTACATAGGATCATATTTTTTTGACATTACCTATGAAGGATAAAAAGAATGTCATAGTAATTCAGCTGTTTAATAAAAAGTAAATGTCTTGTCTAATCTACAGTCAGTACAAAGGGATGCCCCCAGAGGACGACACAACTTACTTTCTTGTGTGTCTGTTTTAAGGTAGTGAATTGTTATATAGAGCTACTTATCTCTTCTCATTGATTGTGCAGGAGGCCTAGACAAGGAGCTTAGGCAATATATTGAACTTTTAGACAGAGAAGTGACAGCGATGCCCCTTTTGACAAGAACTGGTAATTGTAAAGTGCTGGGGCACACTACTGTGTGGGCATATTGGAGAAGGGCAAAGTCAGAAACAAGGCTGGTAAATCCACAGCTTTCCAGATCCCCATCTTTCTTCTAAAGAGCAAGGCTATGTAGAAGGCATGGAGAGGGTAGAAAGCCACCTTTACTGCTGACACCATGAGACCCACAGAATCTTTGGCAAATAATGGTTTGGTTTGGGTGCCTTTGGGTTGTCATAGAGGTGAGATCTGACAGCAGCCTGAGGCACCTGTTTTTTCTCAGGAGAAAAACATGTACAGCAAATTATGCCCTAATAGTAAGGTATGTGAATGGTGCCACTGAAAATTGACAGTGATTCACATGATTTCAGATAATACACAGTGTGACACGGTTGGCCATTACATTGCTGTAGGTTTAAGGAAATGTTGATCATGCTGTTAGCACATTTCAAGCCCTTTTTGGGGGCTAATTTGCCAATTTTTGAAAGCCCCACCAAGATGCAACATGAAAGTGCAAGCCAGATTCTAGCATCTGCCTTTTGTGTAGGATTTAGAAATATATATTTGAACTTCAAAACCCTTTCTATGAGTGTTTGCTAGTATTTTAAAACCAATCTGCATATGCTGCCCTTGTCTGCCCTTTTGGGTCGACTTCCTTTGAGCATTCATGCAATTGTGGTTTACAGGAATAAATGGAAAGCAAATAGACAGTGACTTTGGGAGTGCAGGAAAGCCAGCTCTGAGGGGTGCTTCACCACAGGCTCTTGCAGTAAGTTTTGCCAGGTCCATGTGGTGGTGGTTGCCTTTGGTGGGATATGGCAATGGCTATTGCTTTATTCTCATGGCCAGGGGCTCCCCTGTAGCTGATTGAAATGCTTTGGGGATGCACAACTGCTGCAGGAATGTTGCACTCTAAACACAGTAACTACTAGGGACAGAGCTGTGACTCATTGTGAGGTCCAGGGCTTGTTGTTCAGGACCAGGAATGTGGGTCAGCTGGACCACTAAGCTGTCAGAGCCATTGCTGGACTATTTACAGGGAGTTCTTCATGACATGAAACTTTTCCTGCAGCTTTGCAAAAGCCTGCTTTAATCATTGCCAAGAATGGATGTAGGTAGGAAATTGCAGTTTATCTGTGCCCATGTTGTGGGCACAAACCAACCAAGGTTCTCAGATGAAATTTGATAATTTTGCTGATAATATTTTTTACTTTCCTGCCAGGGCTGGAGCCTAGGCTGCCTGTGAAAAGCAGCTCATGTGGACTTAGCAATACCTGGAGAGTTAAAGTGTTCATGCAGCTTGAGGTCTCTGGTCCCATCCTTCCTGTTTCTTCTTAGCTGGCTATAGGCAGTTTTCTGAATCATTCTTTGGAGGTGTTCCATCTCTCTTCACAGGTCAATACCACATTTTTATCAGTTATCTTTAAAAAAAACCCTACAGACTAGCAGTGTGTGCAGTGAAGGAGCCTGTATGGGTGAGTTTACCATCAGTTTACTTTGCCTCAATAGCCATTTTTCCTTCATCCCTTCCCCCTTTCTTGATGAATTATAGACTACACGATTTTTTGAGTTACTTCACAACAGTAGAATTAGGGAAGGCAAACAGTGCCTTTAATAATAAACCATTTTAAAAGTTACAAATCTGTTTGAACTGAGTTGTACTTACTCTCAAAATGGTGGATAGTTGGAAGGAAGACTTCTGATCCCACTGTCAGCATGATTTTTCAGAACGGAAGGGCTTTTGAATTCAGAATATCTTCAGAGCAGGCAGTATATTTTAAAATATCAATATCTGAACTGCTCCCTTGAGTTTTAGCACTAGGTGAGCTTGAGGTCCATTTACATGTTTAGTATCATTTTATCGTGTGTTTGTAAAATTTCTGTTCACAAAGCTGAATGTAGTGAGCATTATTACTAAAATTTTGCTTGCAGCAACAGTGTGAAAAGAGCTTATCTTTTGTGTGAAAAAATATTTATTTTACATATTTAATCCTTTTGTATTTATGATCCAGTACATTTTCTTTTAAGGCATATTGTACAATTTTTGGAGTGCCAAAAGGCACTTATAGCATACTTTGTTATTTTGTTTTCATGAACGTGTAAAATTAAACCTGTAAAGACTGACTCTTGTGAAACACTTAGTTCTGCACAATCTGAGTTTTTATGAAATGTAGATGCAAAGCAGAAAAAAACATAAGTGTCCTGAATATTATTAGGATTTGGCCCCTAGTTAATGTTACTATACGTATTTGGGAGCAACAGCTGCCTTTTGGTTACTGCGTACTTCATTTTGGCCAAAAAAATACAAAACTAATATGCTGACATTTCAGCAATTTTCAGCTTTATGTGAACAGCAAACAATGTTTGCTTTAGGTCTCTTGACCAACAAATACTGGTCGTGTTGCCATGAGATATGTGAACAGAAAATAAAAGCATAGGTGGTGCTCTGTCCTCAGCACTGTTAGGTATTGTGTCATTCCTACAGCTGCAATCTCAGTATAATCCTGAAATGTGTATATATTAAATATATAATTTTTCTCTGAACAATTTTAATTCTGTTAATGCAAGTTCATGCAGGTAGTGGAAGCCATTTAATGTGATGAATAGTTTGTGTGGTTTTTATCAAAGATAAAAAATATACTTGAATATGTTAGATTGAAGCATTAATGGTTTTCTCTACATAGAACTCCCAAGATAGAGTTGAGTATCCCTGTATTATGTCATATTTTTTTACTGATGTAACTCTATATTAAACTGCTAAACACTGTTTTGAGTGCAACAGGTTCAGTAGAGCTGACCTAGGGATGTAGTTTGATATAAGTGATGTAGATTTCACTCGTGTATCGGTGTAGCTGGAGCACATTAAAGAAATTTGGGAACTAGACATACTAGACATGTTGGCTATAGACTTAGAGAGACATAACGGCATTGCTTATTCCTCAGGGTCTAGTATAAATCAGTCTTGAGAAGTGGTCTCAGGAACTTCTTGATTCAGAGTTACATGAATATACCTCCTGCATCTTATGGCTTAAGCAAATATTCTGCCTTGAAGGGATATGTTCCATGCAGGCAGAAAAGACAGCAGCTGGTTGAAGGAATTAAGTAAAATGCCCAAGAAAGCCAGACTCATGATTTCCATTGACTTGAGCAGAATTAGTGCCAAAATCTCTGCTGTTTGCATCATGATGCTATGCTAGTGCATTGAATCATTGCCAGCAACCAGCAACTACCATGGAAATATGTTGTTTGTTCAGAGTTTACTTAAGCAAAATGTCTCAAGTTTTAACCTTGGTCCATCTTCAGACCTTTATGCTAGCAGCTTCCTTGTTGAGAGATTTAGTGAATGGAGGAAACCTGTCCCTTCCTATTCCTGTCTTTATTTGTAGCAGCATGCTGTCTTACTGAAGTAATAGCTTGTTCAATTCTAATTTATCCAAGTGTCTCCTGGATATATCTCATACCATTTTGAGCACCACATTATCAAAACAGAGGAAGGAGATGCACAGAGTTGAGAAACCACAACAGGGAATATCAAGGACAAGCCAACAGGTCTGGCAAAAATTGTATGGCATGAATAAGGTGGAACACTGATTGAAGGGAATAGGACATTGTGGCAGCCAAGGAATATCCAAGACATTTGAAAAGGAAGCAAAGGAACGGAGCGTGGCACCTTCTGTATACTAAGTTGTACTTTTAGAAGTGGAGAGTTTTACCTTACTGTAAGGGAAACTTGATAATGGGATGAGCAATGTGTCTTCCAAGGACTTGAGGAAAAGCTCGTAATTTGGGATTATAGGAACTGCAGCAGATAAAAGATATTGTCAATAATGAGTTCTTGTGTCCAGGAGGACAGCTGTTTTTATCTGGCAGGTCTTTATCTTCTGCAGCTCCTGTGCTTCTAGAGTTAGTAGAATCCTTTCCAACTTAGACACCTACGCCCTTGGATACATAAGATAAGTAATATTTGGCTGCACGTTCTTGACTATTATGACTTTTTAAGGACATGGTTACACATTTGATTGTCTTTTGCAGAAAAGAAGCTTTAGAATACTAGTGCCTGATATTAATCATTTCTTTTTGTAATTGTTTTGCAAGCATATGCGTCAAAAATAGGCAATTAATTTCTCTTGGGGTATATTTATATTCCATTACAAAAAGCAAGGTTTCAATGAAAACCTACACTGAAAAAATGCTTATCAAACAGCAATTGCAAGTAAATATTTTAAAACTTGTTTTAGTTTTACAGTAATAGTTTATTGCTCTGGAATAACAGCAAACTGAATGGTCAGAAAACTTATTTCAGTGCCCTAATATGTGTTGGGGAACCTAATTTTGAGTGATCTTTATTTTTAATTCCAGTTGAAAAACCTTTAAAAATTAGTAACATGGACATTTACCTACCTTTCTTCCTGATTATTGATCTCTTGTTTTTTTTTTTTACTTGAGTACACAGTTACTTCTTTTTCTAAAAAAATTAATCAGGTTATTTTTAGAGATTTGGATCAACTACAGAACAGGGTCTAGAGCTTATTTTCTGCCTAAACCACATGAGGAGAGTGACATGAATGTTTTGATGGTGATCACATTTTGTGAGTGTACAGTTCTAGCAAGCATAATGCATCTTTTTTCAAAAAAAAAAAATACTGCATTTTTTGTAGATGACTAGTACAAGAAGAAATTGAAAGGTAATTAATTTTAATGGAAAAGCCTCTGAGTGTTACAGAAGAAAATTAAGGGATTAGTAGATAATGAAGACCTTCCCAAGATGTGGAAGCACTTTTTAGACATAACAGAGGCTTTTGATTCATTGGTTAAAAAAAAAATCCATAAAAATTTTACCAAGTATTACCTAATTCTGTGGGCTGATTTTGCAATTTTTTATTGTGAGAAGTATAGCCTTCTTTAGCATTTGATTTATTTAAATTCAGAGCACTTTTCCAGCAAGACCAAGCTGACCATCAGGCCCTATAGCTTGGGCCTGTAAAGCTCAGCTGGTTCATCTTATGACGTTTTATTCATAAAGGTTTCTTATTGAAGACATTACTGGTTTGAGTACTCTTAACGTCATCGGAAAACAAACTGATTTTGTTTTTCTAGGATGTCGTGCTTATTAGAGTTATTTTAAATAACTTTTTCAGATTCATTATACTCATTATTTCAACAACATAGTATTGAAACAGTGGGTTCAATACCAATATTTAGGGAAAAAATCAATAATTACAGCAATTACAGAGGCAAATTCCAAATCTTCAGAGCTTCATTCTTATGATAAATAAGTTGAGAGTTTTGGATATTATAGCTGAGCTACACATGTAAAATAACTTTGCTAAATTAAAGAGCAATTACTTGGTTTATCATTGTTTGCCTTAAAAATATCACCATCTTGAAAAAAGGAAAAAGAACTTGTGGGGCAGGACTTTACACACTGACTTTTTGGAGGACTGTTGTTATGAATATCACCTAAGCTCAATGGATAATCAATTAGATCTATGCTTTCTTTGCAGCTCTTTCCAAACACGTTTTTCTCCGAGCCCCACCATTCTACTCAGCATGCTGTGGTGGGTCCTGTCAGCACCCTGCATCCCCCACTGCTTTTCCAAGTAAGTTTTTATGCTTCATCAGTAATGCTTGAGTTATTCTGTAAACCAAAGCAGCAGGATTTAATGTGTTCTGGAAAACTAATTGGTGATGCAATGGCAGCAGCTAATTCCTTAGTAAAATCACAGCAATCCTATTCAGAGGGTTTCCAAAGATTTATCAGACTTAAGTACACTGAGCAATTGTGAGAGGTTTCTAATGGCATTGAGACACTGAGACAGAGCTAACCTAGGAAAGCTCCTTGTTTTCAGTTTGCTGGAAACGATTCTGTAAAATCAGTAACTCTTCTAAAAATCAGTGTCAATAAACATTTGCAAATAAGAGAAGAACTGAAGGATCATAAAATGTGTGCTGCATTTTAATGTTTGTTAGGGACAAATTATGATTCAGGAAGCCCTAGCATTATTTAAATACAAGTAATTCTTCTTGCAGCAGTCAAATGTGTGCACATTTAATTTGTTTTTCTTTTTTAATCATAATGTAAAATATTGAAGAAGTAGGTTGGAGAGAATTTTGACCAGCATGCAATATCTGTTCAGCATTAAGACCTGGAATGCACTTCCATTGAATCCAAAACCAAATTTAACCTTGATTGGGAAGATTGCCTGCCATGGTGTAAGAACAGACTGTTATAATTTTACGTGTTTATGGCTCAGGAATATAAACTGAGCATTTCCTTGTTCTTCAAAACAGAAACAAAAATTGCTTGTCAAATCCAAATGAAAATTGAAGCTTATAGATGCTCCAGCATATACTTTTTTATCACAGTTGCATTCAAACCCTTCCTAAGTACATGCTTTTTATGAATGTTTCAGAAGGGCAGTTGCTAAGTTGAATGATTCTTGACAAGTGAGGCAGCAAATGCTGGCAGTTTAATGAGCTGCAAGTTTCTGAGCACCTCTTTAGGGGGCTGACACTTTCCCACAGAGCATTTTACATGGCCTCGGCTCTCCCACAATGGCTGACAGCACCATGACCAATCACCACTTTCACTTTACTCATCCACACGCGACCTCACCACAATTTTTCACTGTGCAGATGAACTTTAGGAACCATTTCACATTGAAAAGGCCTGGGCAAGGGTCAGTTGCCCTTTTGTATGGCCATAAAGCAATACTCTATGTGCCAGTCTTTTCTCCTGTCTCACATTCCAAGGGATTTTCTGGACACCATTTAAAGCACTTGACTGAAAAATAAAGCAGTGAATGAAACTGACTTTTATAGACTCATTCTAGCTCATCTTCCCATATAACCCTGTCTACCTGAAAAGGGATTTAGTGGATGAGCTGAGTGTATACAGGGACTTGGTGAATACATAGGCCCATTATCAACTGTGGGGATTGTTTATTAACCAGGACTGATACACTAGTATTTTGGAAGTGACCTATTAATTGTCCATTTAACTAGAATGTATTGAATTCTAATGAAAAAATGGAAACCATGACTAAAGCTTTTACTTGCTCCTTCAAGGTGGTCTCTGACATGAAGGCAAATGAAGATTGTTCCACAGATTAAGAGGACATTTATCACTATATATTAGGATACAAAGGAAAGATTAAAAAAAAACCCAATACAAAGCAAAAATCAAACCAGCAACATAGGAAATAGTTGGTAACAGAGTCATATTTATGTCAGCAGAACACTAAACCTTGTGATGAACATTCGGAGTGACAAGCTGCACACTGAAGTATTTAATTGTGTTGCAATTTTTGAAATGTAT
The DNA here is from genome assembly GCA_013396775.1 of Cephalopterus ornatus. NCBI lineage: Eukaryota > Metazoa > Chordata > Aves > Passeriformes > Cotingidae > Cephalopterus > Cephalopterus ornatus. The sequence goes on from VZRE01001892.1 coordinate 128,189, forward strand.
AAATGACTGCCTGTCCCATTGTAGTGAAAAATCCTTTAATTCACAAAATGAAATTTAGTTTTTGTGTAGCAGTTGGGGTGCATTTTAGAATATGGGTTATTCTTAAAAAAAGTCTCTAGGCTAGTCAGTTTGGGAAAAGTTTCAAGTTTTTTGACCAAATGGCTGTTTGCTAGTGCTTGTGAGCATCCTGCTCGTCATTAAATTCTGTTAATCTTTAATCTGCCTTAGAGTGTGTAGATGCTTCCCCATTAGGTCAGTCTAATACAGGTGTTAAGCTGTACCCTACATACTGCCTGTATGAGAATTAATTGGTGCCTTGGGGCTCTGGCAGGAGGTTGTTTCCTTGCTGATTGACTGTTAACAATCAGCCAGCCAAGACAAATTTTAAGGGGTCACATAATCTGGCATCCTCTGTCCTTGGCTGACAACTCCATTGTGGAATGGAGGCCAGGAGGCAAGGACCAGCCCTGTTATGCCTTTTCCCTTGCTGGTGTCTCTCTTCCCGCAGTGGGGATGAAAGAAGGTGCCAGCTCTTCTGCTGCCAGACTGTACCTTCCAGTAAACCTGAGAACAGCTGAAAAATCAGCAGAAACTACTCAGACACTGCCTGGAAAAAAGATAACTAAATTCACTGAATTTGAGCAAGACAAGGAGAAAATATGCTTGAGGAAGAAATGCCCCCAGCTTGCCTCCAGCTTCGTGGGCATGATCAAAGCTTGGGGTGGCAGTCATGAGGGGGCTATGCACTCCTCAGAGAAATATGAACCTGGTTTGCCCTTTGCAGAAACCTGCATTGTGGCATTTTGACTTTTGTTCTGCAGATAGTTTTTTTAGTTTGGATGAAGTCTGACTGTATCTCACTGTGTAATAAATATCAGGACATTAACCAGTAGGTTATGATTTTTGTATCTGATCTCTCAGATATAATTTTGAAAATTGAAATGCATCTATATAAATTTAGGATTATTTATGATGTAACATTGTGAATCATAATAATTACTTTTTATCACAGGCAGATATAAAGGGACAAATAAAAAGACCAGTCCTTGAAGTGTAGAAAAATTCAAGAAAAGCATTGGCAGAATGCAATGGACTCTAAATCAGTAACATTTCACAGTGGCAGTGTGTTTTAGGGAGTAATCATTCTACACTTGCTCAGCTTCTGATATTCTTTCTCTCCTGGTCACAGCTGGAAGCAGGATGCGGGCGTAGTGTATGTAATATCAAACCAGTCAAACATGCACCACAAAGGTTGTTAGCTAACTTTGCAATACATACGCATATACACTTCAGTTCCTCATCATTATACTACAATATCTTCACTATATGTGTGTTTGTTTTTCTGTGGTTAAAGACAGTTATACCCATGTGTATATATGTATAATATACAGAAATTGAAGTGTGGTGTAGCCCCAAGGAACAGTTTGTGGAAGCTGCATCTGGATTTAATTAGTATTTTCAAGAGCACAATATCATTCTGACAAATGTATTTAATCTCCCCCCACCCCATTACAGCTGACTAGAATAGACAGACTTTTTCACAAAAGAATGTACAGTCTTTTAGAGAATCTCCTTTTCATGGGGAATCTGCCATTGTCTTTGATATGAAAATTATCAGATCCTTAATAGAAATTGAACAGCAACACACTTTTCCAGCGGCTGTAACTATAAGCCAGGACTGCAGTCTAGGCCCCTGTATGTGAGAAAGTGGACAACAGGAGGACAGCTTGCATCTTTAGAGTCTGAATTGCCATTCCTACGGAAAGATTGCAGGTGTCAGTGGTTGTGTAGCCATGGCACAGGTTTATGAGCAAGAGAGCAGCTCTTTCGTGGCCTGCTTGTATCTGCCCCGGTTATCATATCCAGTGCCTGGTGATGGGCCCTATTCAACTGGCCCCTGGTCCTGCTCCCTGGATGAGTATTTGAGGAAGCTGGGAGTTAATGAAAGCATACCAAAGCTCACCAGGGACTGCTCCTCATACATGCTTAGAGGGAGCATGGGAAAGCACTATGGCTCCAGGTTTTATTTGATGTGAGGAACGCAAGAGGTTTATCTGGATTTGGGTTTTCTGTGCTCTTTGTGAGGCCAGTGAAGGGACAATGCAAACACCTCTACTTGTCCGCTGCAGCTCTGTCCCCCAGCTTTGAGCTGTTTTCCAGGGTAGTATTCACTCTAGGCATGGATCAAGGGGATGTGATTGGACTCATTGAAAACTGCTCTCCCTGGACTTGCTATGAGATGTCAAAGGATTAGAAACCAGGCTGAAAGGAGTAAGTCCAAGTACTCCCCAAATCCTCTAATAAAGAAATTGCTGTGGTTTCCAGAAGAAGTGAATGACCAGGGATTTTCTGAGAAATTGTTCACTCTGAAAGCCTTTCATTAATTAAAAAAACTAAAGAAAGCCTACTTAGTTTCTTTGAATCAGTATTAGAGCCCACTTTTATCTGGTTTTACTTTTCACACAAGGATAAAATAAACTCAAAGGAAAACTTACTGCACTTTACTCAATGATGATGACAGGCAAAGGAAAGTGGAGAAGTTTCTCCCTGACTGTATTTGAATTTTGCAGTAGCATGGACTCTGTATTAATGTTCCTCTATGAACTCATCTGATTTACTTTGTACCGTGTCAAGGGGGGACTCTTGACTACTGACAACACTTCTAGATCCAAGTGAGGATTTAGTTCTTAATGAACATGACTGAAGCATTACAACACACTTATAACACCAACAAATCAAAATTAGGACAAGAGTCTGCAAGCATTATAATGAACAGCACTTATGTGTTTCTCTGATATGTGCTAGATATTATAGGAAACTCTCATCTATTTCCACTAGGAGAGGAAAGTGTGCTGCCTCTTCTGACCCAGGAGTCTAACTCCAAGTCCCGGAGAGGCATATTAAGAAGAGCTGTCTTTTCTGAAGACCAGAGGAAAGCTTTGGAGAAAATGTTTCAGAAGCAGAAGTATATTAGTAAAACAGACAGGAAGAAACTGGCCCTTAACCTGGGTCTAAAGGAGTCTCAGGTAAGGAATGATATAATATCTGTGGCTTTCTGTCCTTTTGGGGAAAAATCTTTAAAATGGCTTTGAAGGAGGAAAATTGAACAGCACAAGGGCAGCCCTGAGCTCTTCCATGGCGCAAAGACCTCAGTAAATCAATGGCAGTTTTAACCAGGGAATACTTGAACAGTTTCCTGGTTTATTTCCTCTATTTATACATTCAAAAATTGATTGCTCCATTTTCATACGACGTGGAAGAAACATGACCTCTGCATTTCATTTCCCACTCCTGTTTTACTGTCTGACAGAGCCCCCTTGGGAGCTTTGGGGTAGGGAACTATGCTCCATCCCACTGCTCGACAGGCAGTGATCTAGGCAGAAAACAAGAGAGCACAGGGCCCTCCTGCATTCCTCTGAGTGCCCTTTGCACTTGCAGATGAACAGCTAGGGACAATGCAGTCAACAGCACTTGCTCTGAAACCATTCTGCCCCAAGGGACAGGCAACCATCCCTACAGAAAGAAACTTGGCTGCACAAGGAAAGAGATCTTCAGAGCCAAGAGATACTGTAGGAGGAAAAAATTTTTAGGATGACCTTCTAAAATACTTCTACTTTACTTATCAATTCATGGGATTTTTCAAATTAGTCTGAGCTGGCTTCCAGTGAGCTGTTCTGCCTGAACTGGTACATTCATAGTGGTGCTTGAGTGGTAGTAGCCCTATCTGGAATCTCAGGGGCCTGACCTAGCTGCAGATAAAAACGAAGGAAAAGTGCTTGAAGGGCACAAAACCTGAAAGAAACTGGAAAAAGTTTGTGAGGGCACGTAACAGCAGAAAATGAACATGGTAGTTGCTAATAGGTGGGATTCTGAAGGTGCTGGAGTAGAGACAGCCCTCTAGATTACAGTTGAAAGACTAAGAGCGGGACAGTTCAATTTTGTTTCTTTGTGTGCCACAGGAGTGAAAGTTCTTAAGATATAAACAGCAGAAGTTGTCTGGGGGACAGGAAAGCCTAGGAATGGTGATGGGATCTTTATCTTGGAGATTTTCAGAAATTGATAAGGCTCTCATCAATTTGATGTAACTTTGCAGTTGGCTCCACTTTGCACAGGAGGTCAGATCTGGTGGTCTGCAGTGTTTCCTTGCAACCTGATTGATTCTGTTGCAAGCACTGCAACAATAAACCAAAACAAGCAGAATGTAGTGTTTCTCTGTATGATGAACAGAAGCGTAATCTCTGCAGGAAAACTATTTTAATGGAAATGTGCAATTGCACTCACCAGTGTGCTGCCTAAAAATTTCCCAAAATATATTCAAATGCCTAATATTACAGTTGTTTCCTTGAGTTTATTTTCTGTGGTTGGGTTATTCAAGAAAGCCTGGGGGAGTGAAAAATAATGGAATGATATACAGACAACTACTACTACAGGTAAATAATTTAATGATAGTGATAGACCAGATGATATCTGTCTCCTTTTTTCTCCCCCCCTTGAAAAGAACAGCAGTTGCTACGAACATTACTTCTTCATTTTTCTGACCAGTTGTGCTGGAGGAACAATACCTGCCATCTAAGGCAATGATTCTCAAACCTTTGAAAGCATAGCCCCTTTTTCCTCCTATCAAGTATCTGAGTACCAGACCTAAATGTATATGTTTAAGGGAAAATAGAACAGGATCTGAATAATTTGATTGATCACCCTCACCTTTATTCTCTTTATGTAAAACCACTTTCTAGATGTTTATTTCCCCCAAGCTTTCCCCAGCATTTCATAAATGCCTTTGAATGCTTGTGCTAAAGAGTTGCAACTCAGAGTTTTTGAAAAATTGATTTTCTGTCAAAAGCACACAGATTCTAGGCAACTCCTGAAAAATCGTAGTCAGGCAGACAAAATGTCTTTAAATACTCATTCCTGTGTCCTATGTCACAACATACACTTTGAAGCTATATGGCCAAGCTGGTTTTAGCTATGCTTGTAAAAGGGACGGTCATACTTCTTACAGCCTCTTTTAAATAGAGGGCTTCACATCACTAGTAATATCACTTAGTTTTTTTAATGATAATGTTAGTTTTCTCTGGAAATTCTTTTCTGTCTAGAAGTATGTTGCTATAGGAAACTGCTCTGTCCTTAGCCATTGGGCTGTCCATTTTCCAGTCTAAGCCTGTTGGAGGTGGTGAAAGTCAAGGAGAACATTTGGCCCAGTTGTAGTAAATAGTGATGAGAAAATCCTCAAATAAAGTCGTTCAGCTAGCTTCACTGGATCTCTACTATAGCAATGAATAAGGAAGGAATGTGAAACTAGGAGAATGGAAAGAAAAAAATCCATTTGTTAGGGCAAAGTTGTTTAAAGAAAAGAATGATAATAAACTTTCATTGACTTGCAAACAGGTGAAAATTTGGTTTCAGAATCGAAGGATGAAATGGCGAAACTCCAAAGAAAAAGAAGTGCTTTCAAACAGGTGCCTCCAGGAAGAAGGTCTTCAGGAGAACTACCTCTCGCAATCGACCATGAATTTTACCTCCCCATGCCCATCTGTATGGGAAGTGTCTGAGAAGCAGGCAAGTCCAAGGTGGAGGGAGAATTCTCCAGGAAATTCTGAAAGACTGACTAGTACACAACCACCTCCAAGAGCAAATTCATCACAGAGCCCACTGTATTTGTATCCTGACCAAGACACTGCAAACAAGGCAGTTACATCATCAGTGTAAGGAAGTAGGGGCAGTTTGTAAATTGAGTAGGAGAGTGCAGGCTTCAAATGAGCAGTCTTTTAAGACTAACAATATTTGAACATTGTAAAGCTAACTAGTTTATGACTCCAAAATTTGCTAAAGTCTAACACCATTAAAATTGCAAAAACTAATGACTTTAAGAAGTATTCTTCAATACTCAGTCTTGTGTTTTTTCCAGTCTTGTACTGACCTTAAAAGTGAAATAGGAACTGCTGGTAAGTAAAATGAAGTGAAGAGCATAAAGCTGTGCTCTGATTTATACATCTGCACTGTATGTGATACTCATTAAAAACACACTGATAGAGAATAACTTTTATCTCTCATTGTAGTCAGACCAATTAATTTCTTTAGTGCATGAGATAAGAAAAACCCTGTTTTTTTCAAGACAGTAAGTGGGTTTGGGTACTTTTTGAAATTCATGAAATAACACAACAGGTTCATAGGGATAAACATAAGCATTTTTGGTGTGTATTCTCCAACTGTCCTCACCGATGTCAGTATTCTATGAGTGTTGAATAGCGTGGTCGCAGGTGAGCTGATAACCCTGGTAAAGAGTGCAATACTAAAGGGCAACCACCTTACCCTATAAAATACTCCATGTTTAAGTAACTTTTATGTGAATACATGCTGGGAAATGCTATTCACTAACTCCCATCTTTTCTCCCATGGATGAACCTTACAGCATTCTTAACCCTAAATTTCAGTGGCTTTTGTAGGGGTGTTAGTGAAATCTGTTGTAATCTCTTTGGTATTTCAAAACTGTAACAATAGTATGCAGAATTGTAGCCAAAATGCACTAAGCAACAGACTCATAACTGGAAAAATTACCACTACAGCCATCTCAGAAAAGCGCTGAGGGAGATGGCATACCATAGTAGCTCTGTTCATGACTTATTCCTGTTTAAGCTGGTATCAATGGGGATACGTTGGCATATGTCTGTATCAAAGACAAGACAGTATTCTGTATAATACAAGTAGCCTCGAATAATATTATTAAAACTACTTAAAATTACTTACTTGCTTCATCCAATTTAAGGAAACCACTCTATGAATTTAAGTTTGCTTTGTTTTGTTTTGTTTGCAAGGCTATATAGCTCAAAATGGGAACAGAACACTGTTTTAATCTATCATACATTTAAGGATGCATTTGTTGAGAAGAGAGACTAAAGGTTTTATGTTACAGGCAAAACCTTTTGGAGAACATTATGGTTTTACAGGGACTATTTGCTTTCTGGCATTCATATATTTTATAGGCAAAAAGAGATGATTATGACAATATAGTCTGGCTTTTCTCATCATACATGCCATGAATGTTTCTGATTATTCTTGCCTTGAGCTCCAAATCTTTTGAACTGTATTGTACGTCTTTCAAAAAGCCATAAAAGTTTATTTTAATATTTTACCTTTGGATAGGTGAGCTACCATTCCCCTTGTTACATTGTACATTTCCCATGTTACATTGCCCTTATTACTGGGAGGTGAAGTTTAGATACATTTGCAGCTAAAAAACTTGAGATTGCAAGATGAAGCTTGTATCATAACGTTTTACATGATCGAGTGAGTTTTGTATCTCACCTTGTGTTTGTCCTGCCTCCTCAGTCAGCGACTGCAGTCCTAGTCTTGCATTATGTGTCATTCTTTGCATGGGATTTTCCATGCTTGATTTAAAGAAAAAAAGCAATTACACAAAAATTAGAAAGTTATCTTTTCCTTCAGTTACAAACCTTCATTAGTGTAAGCTGCCTGGATACCTACCCTCAGAAGGCCCTTGAGCACATTTAGTATGCCATGTGTTGTATGCTGTTCAGTAATGTGAGGAGACTATTCCTATCTTGCAGTTGAAATCCGAGAACCAACTCAGATTCTGCCTAAAACCTTTTGGGGGAACAGGCAGATTGTGTACACATGGGGATGAATTTACTGTCCAATTGTCTTTTTGAAGTCATAGTCCTGCCAGCTCCTACCTGAAGGACCAGCAAAAGTTGGTGGCCTTGTGAAATGGGATTGCAAGTATCTCCAAATTACTGTCAAATGATCAAGTGGTGGTACGTGTGTGTGTGCGTGTGTGTGTGTGTATTCGTCAGTGCTTCCCATTTGGGAGGAAATCAGTGTATGGTGGTGGTGATTAGGGGTTTTCCATCTCACCTTTCATGGAAAGGGAGTCTTCACAGCTGCTCATATTCTTTTACCGCAAGTCGGTCAAGCATTAGTGTTAGAAGCAACACTTTTGGAGAGGGGAGACGCAATTCAGAGTGCTCCCTGGAAAATTCTTTCAGTTGGTGGTGTTACAAGCACAAAATGTGAACTGCTGTCAAAATTGTGAGCTGATGTGCTGAACAGAATACATGTGAAAGATGTCTCACTGAGACAAAGATCAACCAAGGTTCATGCAGAAGTGGTTTCACAGTTGTAATATGACACATCTTAAATTGAACAAGTTCTGGTTTCACTGTAGCCTGTTAAAACTTACACCATTTCATGGTCCTCTAAATCTCTTAATATCTCCTATCAGTATTCTTATTCCCCAGCTAGAATAGTTTCAGTATGCGAGGTGAAACATTCTTTACTTGAAAATGCTGATCAAACTATCTTTCAAATCTAGAAGTATACATGTAAATCTTGAACTGTATCTGAAATAGTCTAATTCAATGAGTTAAAATGGATTTTGTCACATGAAACATATAACCTTGATTCCTCTCATTTAGTGCTATTTGAGTGAGAAGTTTCCCTTCTGTAAAAACTGTCCGTTCTGTAAAAACTTGGTAAATGAGAAATAGGACCCAGTATGAATACAAAAATATCTTTACAATACCAGTCTTTTCTTTGTGAAGGATCAAGTAGTATTTGTTTTCTTCTAATAATGTATGCATACTAGTTTTAGAAAGAACAAAGAGAGTACAAATTATACGCAAAATCCCCAGCAGGTACTAGAAGTACTTCGTAAGAGACACATTGCAGAGGTGTAAGGCATAGAGTGCATCTGGTATAATGGAGTGACGTGCTGGATACCAATGACATCTCCCACTTAAAACTAGGAATGTAATACCTTAACCTCAAAGATTTGACCTGATGGGTGACCTTGCCGCATGGTTGTAGGGTATCTGAGGTATTTCCATGTGTAGCATTTAAAGACTATAGTTAACAGGCTGTGGAGTATTATGAAGGACATTTATTGGGGTCCTGGGGCTGGGGAAAGTTCAAGTACCTCAAATTGCAAACTGCAATTAAAAAGCTCAACTCTTCAGAGGCCACAAACAAAGCAGATACAAAGCAGATACCCACTGAGTAATGGGCACCTCTGTTTGGTGTGGCAACATCTCAGTGCTAATGTAATACATCATACAACAGGGAAAGAGAGAAAGTACTGAGACTCAGTGCTTGCTTTGTTACCCAAGCTGCAGACTTCCATGCCCTCAGGCTGTGCTGCTGACAGAGGGATCTCATTGCCCAACCTAGCAGCCTCTGGAACAGGAAAAGCTTTTCTCATCCCCACTGATTGGAGATCCTCTGGATGGATCTAAATGCGGATCTTGAAAGTCTGTTCTTAAGGTCAGGCACTCGGAGGAGCTTCCCTGATATCTAACAAGAGAGTGCCGATTTCCTGTTCTAGGTCTATCTCTTGGACTTTTAGAAGGTAGCATGATGTAGATTTTTCCTGTCGATTTCAGGCACAGCCACAGTCATGTTTTACTGTGTGTAAGCAATTGTGACACTGAGTAATGAGAGGCCAGCTGGCTCCTCCGTGCACCTCATATAACATTCCTAAAAGCTGGATTTGCTGACCACAGCTGTGTCAGCACTTCCACTTAAGTTATACAGATTTACAGTATAAAATGATTTTCTGAAAGTTATCTTGTTTTTATTGATTCTTTGACAAACAGGAAATAATTGTTATGATCTGCTGAGGAGAACAGGACTGCTTTAAGTCACAAAACTGTATTACTAACTTCAGTGTCAGAACAATAGTAAAACGGTCAAATGTCACTCCTGAACTGCAGTAATACATCAGATTTGGTTTATCTGCTGTGATTTAGTAGTACTGGGTTTTAAATACCAGTTGCCATTACTGTAGCCACATAGCTCCTATGACAAATATATGTCCCACAGTCAAAAGACTGACATAAATTAAGTACATTCACATGCTTCAGCACCCTCTACCAACAAGACTGTTACTGATTTTCACATACTCGAAGGAAAGACAAACCAATTCCAAGAAGATAGCTGTAAATAGTGCCTTAAGAAAGGACCAGAGAGGAATTAGGGTCCAATTAAATTGATATTCAGCTTTGGACCATGGAGAGACTAAAAAGCTCCCACTGGGAGACCAAAAAGCCCAGAAAGGTTCACAGTGGATGGAATTGCCATGGACTGTCAAGTCTTTAATAACCATGCTTCTTAGCTTTGTGCCTGATGAGTGCTGCTGTGTAAGATAAATTGAAATACTTAAACCTGGATCTGAGATGCTCCCCATGCAAATTTGCTCCTAAATTAATGCCCAGAAACTGACAACTCCTTGTTTTTCTGTTGGTTGCAATTCTGAGCAACAAATGTAGGCTTGGTGGTCACAAGGCAACATCTCTATAGTGATCTTCCAGTGCTCATTCAAGAACACAGAAATGCCAGTTTTTATAAGCATCCACCCCTTGAGGAGTTCTTCAGTTTTTCCATTTCATTGCTATTTTGCAGGTCAACATTTGAATGTAATACAAGGTAGATGACCATTAATGTATATTGCACAAAGAAGACTGTTTCCGTTTGTTTCTGCTTTGCTATTGTATGGTTTTAGGTAAGAGTTAAACTACAGGTAACATTAGCCACTTAATATAGTATGCAAACATCAGCACATACCAGATTCAGTCTAAATTTAAGATACACTATAAAAACCATTTAGGACATTATGAATTTTCAGTCGCTGGGAGTATCTCTGTTGTATCCTTCATCATTCTGAAGAAATGGATAAGGAAATGATGATGGAAAGTCTCTTAACATACAAAAGCAGCTTCTAATAATTGAAAAAAATTAACTGGACTGTACAAAAGTGTTGATATTCTGGGGTTATCCTGCAGTGTTTCATGGAATAAGGTCTGAAGAACAATGGAGATATTTTTAATTCTTAAATGTATTTGGTTGACAAGGAAAGTTAATGGGAACAGATTGTTTCACAAACAGAAATTACTCCATGACTTACCTATAGCATACGGTGTTACATATTGTTGCCCATGAAGCCAGTGCTTAACTGAAAGCCAATCCTGATTTTCTAATTTTTCATTAATTTACAGAGTTGTTTCTCCTAAATTAATATTCTCAGATGCCAGTGATGCATTCTCAAATTCCAAAGCATCTGATTATAGTGCATGATTTTACATTTTCAAGTACTCCTAACTAGTTCCACTGCCGTCTCGGGAGAGAGGTCATGCAGGAGATGAAGTATTCCCCTGTGCAAAAAAGCAACCATCACTGATATTTCTGTTTGAGGCATTGGTGGCCAAAGAGAAAAACACGCACTTTTCAGCCCACTGCTCAGTCTTTATCACAATCGCAAGAGGAAGCCAGGCAGTGCTGGCAATGTAGGAATGCTTTTATCAACAGGCCTCACTTCAGCTAAAGGCAAATCTGAAATATAGCACTAATGAGAATGAAGGACTATGGATAATACTTTGGTGCACTGTTGTTCCTCATGTGCCACCTACTTCCTCATTTTCTCTGCTTTTACATTTCTGTACTGAAAAGCGTTCCAAGGGTTTAGCGCTTTGAAGGAGACAAGTTATTTGTATGCTCTGCTCCGTTTTCAACATGTTTTCCACCTGACCCTCAGCCACAACCCCTGGGAGGTCCTTCCAGCTGTCTTTACGGTTGATTTCTGAGTCGCGTTGTAACTCGCTCTGAGCGCCACCAAGCAGGGCCGTGGGGGCCACGGTCACCTCCTATGGGAACACGGCCCAGGAGCGGGGCGGGACGGGAGGGGGCGGGATGGGACGGGACAGAACCGGTCCGGGAGGGAGCTTCCCTCCGTCAGCCCCTTCGACCCCTCCCGTGTCTGTCACCTCTCCCCTCTGACGCAGGGTGGCTGCGGCGTCTTTGGCGGTGCGCGGCGGCACTGCACCCTGGCACAGCTTGCCTCCTCAATGAACGCGCACCGGCCCCGCTTCAGGCTTTGGGAGCCAGCGATAACCCCGCCCGGCCATGGCAGGCACTCACCGCCAGCGGGCTGCTGTATTCCGGGACTGGGGACACACAGGGTGACAGGGTAGATGCTACAGCTGTTAATGGCTGCTACATCTTCCGTGATCACAGGTAGACGCAGGCACTGTGGCATGCCCCTCTGGTCCTGTCAGTTTGCCCAGAGTAGCCTGCTGTTGCTCTCTTTGGAGCTGTGTTTTGTTTACAGAATTTCCTCAAAATTTGGACGCGAATGCTGCTATTTCGTTATGTATTTAGTATCTTACTGCTGAAGGAACTGCAGCTAGGAACTTAAGGGCGGGCATGATGTAACCCCTTGCCTTTCTACCATACCTGGCACAGCAGACACCAGACGTGAATTGTGAACTCTCACAGCTTCTAGCTGCAAAATTACATCAGCTGTCTACCAGACAGTAGATACCTAAGGATATTGGCAGTTATGGAGATGGAACTGAAAAGGTTGTTCCTGTTGTCTGCATAAATGCTTCTCTGAAGTATTTCACTGATGAGTTTCTCAAGCCCAAATTCAGTATCATTATTAAATCATCAGCATTTTACTCTCCATTCTTGGTTGTCTGCGTTCCAGCTACTGTCAGCAACCATCAAGATCAGGGAAGGCCAGAAAAGAGCATTGGGGGATGAAATAGTCAAGAATATTAAAGATAAATCCATGTTGATTATAACTGCTTGTTCAAATGGCTCATTCAGGATCTGAATGTAAAGGAGTTTTTTTCTGTGCACAGCCATCAGCACCACCCTGCTGCTAGGCAAATATGATTTCCATAAAATATCTGACAGTTTTCACATTTTTATTTTCTAGGGAGTTTGTTGTCATTACTGTAAAATCCAAGCCCTGTGTCAGCATGTGGAATGGGAAAAAGACTTATTGCTACACTGTATTCAGCCCTTGGACTGAAATGCTATTTGGAACAGAATTCTGACTCACTTTTACCAGGAAAACCTTTTCTTTAGGAGTTCCTACTGAAATCAGTGAAGCCATTACAGGTATAAAAGGGCATTCAAAATTAATAGAAGTGCTAGGAGCTAGATCTTACAGGACACATGTGAAAGCCCATAGAAATGATTAAGAAGTATGATGTGAACATAGAAGTTTGCCATGGGCCCGGCAGTTGCATGAACTGGTCAACATTAATGCCACTCTTCAGTGTTAAGCAATATTTTGCAGGTAGGTATGTATGTATAAATGGGGGGAAACATTTTCTTTACGTAAAAGTATACTTTATGATAGTACATTGATGTATTTGTACCAAGGTTTAACAAATTGGATCTCACTTTCAGCTGTTTCAATTTCTGTAAGGCTTTCCACAGGGCCCTACACAACACCCTTATCTCCAAATCGGAGAGACATGGGTTTGAAGGGTGGACTATTTGGTAGATAAGGAATTGGCTGGATGGACTCAGCCAGAGAGTTATAGTCACCGGCTCTTTTGTCTTGGGGGAGGCCAGTGATGAGTGTTGTCCCTTAGGGCTCTGTCTTGGGACTGGTGCTCTTCAATATGTACATGAATGACACAGACAGTGAGACTTAGTGAGTTTGCAAATGATGTGAAGCTGAGCAATGCAGCTGACACAACAGAAGGATGGGATGCTATTCAGGAGAACCTAGACAAGCTTGAGAAGTGGGCCCACGAGAACCTCATGAAGACAGTCTGAGAGAAGGCTTCAGGGAGACTTCATTGTGGCCTTCCAGGACTTAAAAAAGGCTTATAAAAAAGAGGGAGAGTGGCTTTATACATGGGCAAATGGTGATAGGACAACGGGGAATGGTTTTAAGGTAAAAGAGGAGAGATTTAGATGAGATGTTAGGAAGAAGTTCTTTACTCAAGAGGGTGGTGAGGCACTGGAATAGGTTGCCCAGAGAAGTCATGAAACTGTTCAAGGCCAGGTTGCATGGGGACCTGAGCAACCTGATCTAGTTGAAGGTGTCCCTTCCCATGGCAGGGGGATTATAATGAAATGATCCTTAAGGTCCCTTCCAGCCCAAGCCTTTGTATGATTCTATGTATATATCTAAACTGTGTGAATCAGCCATAATGTAGTCTCACAGTGTAATGTGCAAGGACATTTATTTATCTACTGCTAGAGTACTCCTTTTTATGAAGTGCATTAAGCCACATACACACATGATGCTTTATTTAGTATTTCATCTGCATTGGTCAACTGTGTCAAATAGCTGCCAAAGTATTTCAAAACCACTTTCCCATTAAAATTACTGTAAATGTGATAATTTATAAGTTCTATTTTTGTATCTTTATAAACAACATGCTGAAGATTACTTGTCAAGGGATTACAACTCAGCAACTATTTTCTGGCATAATCCTACATTTGAGAATTTTTAAGTAGCTTTGTACTTTATTGGAATCTCTCCTGAAACAGTGGATGAAGTCAGAGTCACTCATCATGTTTGCTTCATTACTAATTGAGAAACCAGTGCCTTCAGACGATGCCATTCCATTTAATGAATTGCTGATGATCCCCATTGACTGCATCTGTATTGAAAACAGGAAAAGAAGTACAGCCTGTAACTACACATACAACAAATCTTGAAAATGCTAGTGCAGAAGTCAACTGAGGCTCACTATGTTGGGATGTGCTAGTCCAGATCTTTCACATACTTACTGAAGATATATGTAAAGCCCCTTACATAGAAAAACATTTTTTATCCTTATGGTACCTTTAGACTGAAATGATTTGATACACTAGTAGTGAATACTGGGATATATCTCCATCTGAGTTTAAGGAGAGGAACCCCTCTTTGGTAATCATTATTTCTTCTTGAAGAATTATAGCTAATCTGTCTTGAGATTTTTTAGCCATTTGTTTTACTGAGCTTTGTGAAGGGAAGCTTCTAATGTGAGTATCCACCAGTGCTGCTTAACCTGGTGAACTGTGCAGACTGTGATCACCTCTCAGTAGGAGCTTCACAACAGAAGCAAGTTTAGAATTCTTCTGTCTTACAGAAAAACATAGCTGCAAAATATGGAATTCATTTGCATTGTTTGCTTAATTTTTGTGATGATATTCCTACCCTGTGGTATGTCCATAGGACAGAGAGGTCAATACTTCAAAGCTTTCCTTCTTAGTAATTCCTTCAAAGGTGTTTTAGAAAAAATAAAGCAAGTAAATATACAAAACGTGTGTAGCTAATTTAGAGTTTAATGGCTTGCTTCAGCTACAGAATGAAGCAAAGGTCAGGCTTTGAGGTTGAACACTTTTGAACTTTAAGGCCATTTTAACCCAAAACCATGGCTGCATTTGGAAAACAGTTTCCATTTGTAGCTCTGAGTCACCCTAATCAGGGCTGCGTTTTAGAGCAGGGTACAATTCAGCCTATCCTAGTAATAAGCTACTTACCATTTTAAAACTTGTATTCCCTACCTGTGTTCATAAAGCTGAAAGGTGATCTACTAGTGTAAGATACTGTTTATTAATTACTTTTTGTAGTGAAATGGGCACCTTGACAGTGTGGCCATTGCAGAGAATGGGCACACAACCTTCGTTGGTTTAGCCAAAATTGCAAATAAGTTTAGGTAAGAATGCACAAGAAATGCAAAGGTCAGGACTTCTAGTTAGTAATGAGAAGACAAAAGTGGAAATAGCAAAAATACATCCTATAATTTATATATGATCTGCCAGAATTGGGAATGGAGTTTTGAAATTGTTTTGTGACTGGCACTGGATTTAAGCAATGTCACTGTTGTCTTGGAGAACTTATACCAGCATAAAATTATTGCCTTAGGAAAGAGCTCTTTTCAGCAGACAGCAGTGATACTTGAATTACTTAAAACATAAATCCAAATAGAACTAAAAACAATTAAGCATTTATCATCTCCTCTATTACCCTAGAAAAGTAAAGTCGTTACTGGCTCATATGTGAAGCTATAGAAAGCTCTAATCTTTGTACTTGTGTCTCCCTTTCATATATTTAATATTAATAAAATATTGCTTGTCAGATATGGAAATCTATAGTGCCATCTATGTATCTGCCAATCCCTGTGTCTAGTCACATCCTTTGACATAAAGATGCCTGTATCTGTAACAAAGTCCAGCATTTTGCTGGACAAAAGCCTCCAAGCCCAAGTGGGACCAGACACATAATGGTATGAATAAAAGCTACATCGAAAATCTTACCTTTTCGGTTACTTTTTCAACTCCAGTCTTCAGCTCATGTACCATGTTGCTGATTTGCTTAGCTTTGCTAAGGCTGTCATCAGGTAGCTCTTGATGGTGCTCAATATGCTGGTTAAAGTGGGAAAGTGGTTCTTTCCAGGCTTGCAAAAGTTTCAGTATCAAGTGAGTTAGTTCTTCTCTCTTATAAATTAAAACCATAAAACTCTGTTACTTTGCAGCAGATCATATGAATAGTCTCTAACAGTCCATTGTGAAATCTCAGCAGGATTAAGATTTATATCTGCAATTCAATACTTAAAGGCCACTCTCTCTCCAGTTATTTGCTTATATATAACACCCGGAAGTTGTATTTGTATAGTTTTCAGCTAACGTGGGCAAGGCCTCATTTCCCTTTGCCCTTCCAGGGGACCTTCTGAACATCTTGGGCGAAGCTCCTCATTCAATCACAACCAAAACCAAAACCATTAACATTTGCCTTTGTCTGTCTCCTCCTAGAGGCAAAAGTTTGTCCCAGTGTTGTATGCCCGACTTCACAATTTGCTTTTTCTCTGAAGAAATTCTTCCGGCTCTTCTCTAAACTAATAACGATTTTTTTCTCTTTGCCATTACAACTGCCTAAACCAATTTGCTGTTCTTTTCCCCTTACCTAACTACCAATTCAGAGATAATGATTGCTATTTCTTTCTCCTGATTGCTTTTTGTACTTTGCAGTGACACTGATTAATTTAGCTTCTCTGCCATATACACAAAATGTTTCCATTCCACAGAGATTGCCTCAACCAAATCAAAAGATGTCTGTCTCTCAGTCATTTTGACAAAGTACTTCAGTATCCTTATTAGAAGTGATATATTATGATCCGAGCATAGATACCCATATGCAGCTTTTAAAATTCAACAAACTAATGATTCATATGCAATACTTCTGTGATGTGCACCTGTTTGGGGTCAAAACTTAGCAGCTTCTGCCTTCCATTATTGATGAAGATGCAGCGGCATAAAAGCCTCTCTGCCTATCTCCAGCCCGAAGGGGATCATCACAGTGTGATTGAATGAGACATTTGGGGGTTCTGGCGGGACGGGAGGTATTTTCCCCTTTCTTCAGGGGAGAGAAAGGAGGCAGTGTGACCCGCGGAGTCCTCTTCCAGCCCCTCAACCCCTGCTGTATCCCCTTCTGCCCTGTCTCTGCCCGCCGCTGCCATCCCCCCTTACCGGGATTTTTTGGGCGTTCTCTTTGCCGTTGGGGGTCAGCATCCCCGACGTGTGGCACTTCCGAGCGGGCTTTCCCAGCTCGTTGTCACTGGGAGGAAAGTGTTTTTCCTACAGGGGAAGAAAATCTAAACATACACTGAGACTACCACCACTACCCTCCATCCCCCCACCTCCCCCCGTATCCCGCCCCGTCGGCAGCCGCTCCCTGGGCGGTGCAGCCCCGGTCCGCGGCAGAGGGGCCGGGCTGGAACTCACTAGCTCGGCGTAGAGCGTCGTGGCGAGGCTGGGGCTCCTGCCCGAGTGCCGGATCACCCGGTCGAAGAGATCGGCCACGGTCAGAAAGTGGCAGCCGGAGTCCCCCGGGCCGCAGACCAGCAGCCACAGCAGCGCCAGCGGCGCGACGGCACCTACGGAGAGCGCGGCGGCGTCGGGAAGTGCGGGCTGTCGGGGTGTGCAGCCCGGCCGGGTGTGCAGCCCGCCCGGCCCCCGGCCCGCCCGGTCCGGCCCCGCCGCCNCGGAGCCGCGGAGCTGCGGAGCCCGCTGCCCGGCCGGAGCGGCTGCGATCGGCCGGCGCTGGCGAATCCTCTGCATCCCTTCCTTATATATGCCGGGATCTCCCGATGGTGACGGGTTCCTCCCTGTCGTTCGCAGCCCGCGGTCACCGTGAGCAAGCCGCCCGGAGCGGGACACCCGGCTCGGCGGGCCGGAGCATCCCTCGCACCGACAGGACACACTCCCCCCGGCAACCCGCCGGACCCGACAGAAATGGGACGCATGGGCTCTGTGGTGCGGCTGCTGCCGACCCTCGCAGCCGCGCGCCCGCCACCGGGCCAGGGCTGCCGTGGGTCGGTGTCACAGCCCCGCCGTAGGTCGGTGTCACAGCCCCACAGTGGGTCGTTGTCACAGCCCCACAGTGGGCAGAGCGGGGGAACGGCTCCAGCCCCACAGAAGTGGCGTGCCCAGGTCCATACCAGCGGGCCCACGGCCGTCGGAGGGGGTAAGGGTGGGAGAAACGAGCCTAGGCAAATAAACTGCTCGTGTCCGTCGTAACAAGGGGGTTATAAAAGGACAGCAATGGGCAAAATGAGGGGTAGGAGAGAAGCCTGGTCTGATTACATTCTTCTCTTAGCCATCTTTTCTGATCACATGGTAAAAATCAGAGCCGCTTTTCCTGCTTCCTTGCAGGCGATCAGAGGTATCAGCACTGAAGATGTGATAGCTGATGACTGCATGCTTGGTGGTCCAAGTGCACCCGAGAACGGTTGGTCACATATGGCTAAAAGGTTCAGGGAGTAACACAGCAAAGCACTCTGATCAGGATCCCTAAAGGGGTGCAAGTGCTGTGGTCTTGGTTGCTGTCCTCCATTTCTGGGCATGAGATCCCGAGCAGCCCTACAGGACATATAACAGAAGTTGAGATGTTGGTCATGAGGAAAATTAGTCAGCTCTGCCCTTGTTGAGGTTTTTCACTGCCAGAGGAGCAGCCTGCTGAGAAATGAGGATACATGTGACATGAAATTGTTGTCTTTTCTTCCCAGCCATTATGCTAGAGTCATGAATCTGTTTTCTAGCTCCTGAATCCTGATTTCATTTATGGACCATACCTCTACCAGAATGAAGATCCCTCTCCCCCACCTTTTAGGGACAACTGGATAACTAGGACTCATTCTGGAGGTGTTAGACACGAGTTTGACCAGCTCTCAGACAAGGATAAATGGATCTTGGTCACTTATATGCTGTGGGGATGCTAAAAAAATTGGTAGACAACAAGTAGAGGTAGCTACTTCTCCAGCCAAATCTTAAAAGTAATTGTCATCTGCCACTGCATTTGGAATGAAGTCAAGTGGCATTTCCAAAGGATTCACATTTTGGAAGGCTGATGGCACAACGGGTCCATAAGACACTTTTAATTCCTCATGTTTTGGAATTTCTAAAATTAGTTTTAAAAACAGTTAAGTAAGATGTGCTTAATGATCTACGCTATTCAGCAGAGGTTGTTCTCATTTTTTTTACCTCTGCAGTATCTGTAATGAATAAAACAATGCATTTCATTTCAGGGATTGGTGCTGCTGAGCTAGCTCTTAATGGGGACTGTAGAGTCAGCCTTAGCAATAGCTCCGAGCTCTCTGGTAGCTGATAAAATACTTCTGGCTTGTGGTCCATCTGAAAACTTGGAATATTAGTACTATTTTGGGTAACTATCAGAAAATGAACAATCATGCATATGACAGGACCTGAAAAACTTTGATAGTGTGCATATGGGAACACATAGATCAATGACTTTATTAGTCATTAGCCATTTTCTTTTGGTTTTCAAAGGTCTTAGAGAAATCCTGACATACGCAAATCTTACTCTAGAAAATGTTCTTTAAAATGTTAAGAAAATTCTTGAGTTTTGAAGGAACTGTGAACTTGCAGTGTGGAAAACAGCAAACAATACAGTGCAGCTTAGAGGAAAGAATCCACAGTAAATTAGGAAATTTTGTTAAAGTTCCAGTTTCTAAAATGTTGTTTTCTTAATGAAAGATATACCAATGTTTAAAAATTGTTTTTACTGACTCCTCACTGATATTTTAAGTTTGTAGATGTCACTGAACATGAAGAAGTCACTTCTATTTCAGAATTCAACATGATCCTGAAAACTAGTGAAGTGTCCTGAAGAAAGTAGGGTGCACTTCCGTAAAAAAACCAAACAAAATACTATATTTAAACAGGAGCTTAGGCTGCCCAAATACAGAACAAGAGAGCAGTCAAAAAGAGGGGGATCATGATTTGTATGAAATAACAAGCTGAACCTATGTCAGTAGTGTCTTACTGTTGCTTTGCATTATTCATTTATTCATTTGATTTGCAATCTGGGTTATGTCCTCTGAAATGCTGTCTCTGAGACATGTGAAAGTGCTCTACTGCCGCACATTGCGTTGTAAGGCCTCCACTAGAATACTGTGTTCAGTGATGCACATCCCATTTCAAGAGAGACATGGACCAGCTGGAGAGAGCCCAGGGGTGAAAAGCAAGAATGATGACAGGTTAAAACCCCCATGGCCTGCAAGTAAAGACTGAAGTAAGTGTGGTTTTTTGTCTCTCAGGAAAAGGCGAGGCAAGGATACAGTTTTTAGATGTGCATAAGGTAGCAGCAAGGAGAAAGGGAATCAATTATTCACCGAATTAATGATGGATACAAGATATAACGAGAAATTAAACTGCAAGGAGATTTAAATCAGACATTTGAAAGAACTTCTGGGTTCTAATGGTTAGGAGACGTTACAGACTGCAACAGACTGCTCAGGGACACTATGAAAGCTCCATCATTATCTAACCGATCTTATAAACTCTCTGGGAGTTTTCAGACAGTCAGCAGTGGTATTCATCCCATGGTGGGCAAAAGGGTGAATGGGCAGTATCAGACCTCTCTCCCTTCCAGCCTGCCAAAGATTTATAGTGCAAGACCAACTGGAGTTCATTATGTATTCAAAAATCACTCCTAAATTTACAACATGAAGGAGTAAAAGCTGAAATGAAAAGATTTGTTTCAACCAAATACTGCCCACTATTGATTTGCCCTTTTCCTATAACATAACATAACAACAGGCACATTTTATTGTTCAAGAAGGGACATGTCACACACTTTTGCTCTGAAAGTTGATGATATGAGCTCTTGAATAAAACAGTATGGAAACTATGTAATCTGGATCTTAAAAAGGAAATGCAAAAAGAATTGACTACCCACTTAAAGTAGTCAACCACTTCCTGAAGGCTAGGTCTCAGTTCTGTGTTTTTTCTGAGTTCTGTATACAAAACTGCTTCATGTAGAAGTGTTTGGCTCTTCCCCTCTCAGTTCTAACTTCTCAGCTCTTCTCTCTCTTCTCTCATGGAAAGACCTGTGTCCAATTTGTGTCTTCCACCCTGCATTCATCTGATAATCAATAAACTTATATCTTTATATCTTTTTTCTTCTCTTTCCTCTCACTCTTCACAATATAAACATTCTTTAGTCCCTTCATCTTAAAACAACAGTCCTTGACTCCATTTGTCACTCTGGGCAAAATCCGTCACGACTCTGCATCTCACTTAGTAACTCTTCACTCCTTGAGAAGTTGTTTCCATTCATCAAATGGAATTTTTGTCTCCCTTTTATGCTCTTTTCAGTCATATTTCTCTGTTTCGATCTTCACTAAATCTGCTTTTGTTTATATCTATGATGGCTTTTTATAATCAAAGCTCCTCATTGTCATCTCCTACAAAGCCTCCTGCTTTCCTTGTCCTCTCTTGGCTTCTACAACCATACCATTTACTGTTTCTCCTGATGTTTCTCTAATTCCTTACATAGAGAACACTCTGTGTCTCTTCTCCAGGTTTATATGAATATTTTACAGGAGTTTGTCTTGCATTTTACAATCTCATCAGTAAAAGCAGAAATTCAGCTACTGCTTTTTACTGTCACTTGGAGGCCTGCCTTCCTGCTCCAAATTGGTCTCCTTATGTCCAAATATCTCACACTGCCTCTTCAGCATATGTTTTTAGGTGCATCTTGTCTTTCAGCTCAAACATAAAAGATCTAAAGGAGATCACAGCTCCTCTTTTCATATATACATATTTATTTTTCTCCCTACAAAAATATTTTAATCTGATTCTCTGTGTACCTCAGAGAGTTTGAACTGAAGATATGCATGTGTTTGGCATGTGCGCTGCTGAGTGCTTGCCTCAGATCCATGGCATTCCTGAAAAGGAGTTTGGTTGATGATGGGCCTCTGCTGGAGTTGGAAGCTGGAGCTGCTTTCTGCATTCATCATGTTAATTTGGCAAAGGTGGTTCGACAGAATAAAATGTAGCATCCTCAGCTCTCCTTCCATGGTCCCGCTTTGTTCTGTCCTGCATTCTCTTGCTTATGTCTTTACTCTGACCTAAGGAATACCATCCATAAAAGATAAAAGATCATTTTCAGCACTCTGGAAAACTGGGTGTTGAAATAAGAATATCTCCTGAGGAGGCCTGAGCCATTATGGGACAAATTTCTCAGGGGAAGGATCTTGTCATCCTTCATTTGCAAAATGCTAAAGAAAAATGGGTGTTCAGGGCATGCAATTCTCTTCCAGTCATTCAGGATAGGATTTCTCTCCTCTAATTTTAGGCATCCAGAGTTTAGGAATGGGTACTTTCTGAGGTTCATTTGGAGATATTTGCCCATCACTGATCTCTGATGGTGCCTGGTTTTACCTGTTGATTGTCAGGGGAGCTTAGGGTGATGAGTATAGACTGAATTAGAACAGAGGAATGTCATTTTCTGTTTGCAAATGTAGTCCGGGTGTTGATGGAGCATGTGCTTGACACATCAAATGGAGCAGGTGTATTGCTTCTCTTGCTATTCCTCTGCTGAACAGCCTATTACAGATGTTGCATGTTTGCCTCCTTTGGGGCTACAGCGATGTCAGGAAAACATCCTTCTTACTATTTGTGACTATGGTTGTAGCAGACAAGTGAGAAAGATGTTTTTGAAAAGTCTGCTCTATTTCAACCCTCTGGAGAAGATTAATTCCTTAGCTGATCTGCTGACTACTCATCAGAATGAACATTTGTGCTATTTTAGGGGATACATGTATGCACATAAAGATCAAGTAAAACTGAAGATAAAGACCCAGTTACAAATTCAGATAATTTAACTTTTGGAACCCTTCAATATTATTATACGTCCTGCTGAAGAGTTAGAATCAGTTGTGTAAAGACAGATTGGGGTCTATGTGGAGTGACTGAGCAAAAAATTGCCATGTTGAAGAGATATTACTGTAAGTCAATGATTTTCAGCA
The DNA here is from genome assembly GCA_013396775.1 of Cephalopterus ornatus. Lineage (NCBI taxonomy): Eukaryota > Metazoa > Chordata > Aves > Passeriformes > Cotingidae > Cephalopterus > Cephalopterus ornatus. Next base: position 151,264 of record VZRE01001892.1, read on the forward strand.
TACTAAGCATCACACAAGTCAAGTGGGAAAATCAGTGTCTCAATGTTTTTTTTATGAAGTGATGTTTCTTTTGGATATTGCTTCAATCTATTTTTTAAGAGGAGAGAATTTCTGTTCTCATCTCTGTTGGCTTCAGTGGGCTTGATCATATGTGTGAATTTAGTTCTATCTTATAGAAGGTTTACTTAACATTGATTTGGAAGGACTCATCCAGTCACAGGGAAAAGTAAGTTCTATGAAAACTCTGATCTTCACTGAAACCTGAAAGAGTAATATACCCTATGAGATCTTAACTTTACTTTATATATAGTTTCATAAGATTTTGTATATTTCAATTTTGTAATTGGCCTTGAATGTGCCCTGGAGAAACAAACAATGGGATTTGATCATGAAAGGTAGAATCTATAATTAAAATATTTAATACTATTTAGACAATGAAACTGTAGGAGAAAATAAGTTCTGCTTTCTTGGATGTTCAATTCCATTGAAGAATTCACTTACTTATAAATGTAAAGTATTTCTAAAATATAAAAAAATAGATTTAAAAATTAGAAAGGCACGTTTGAGTCCTACTATCGGAATATTTACAAATGTTCTTACTGTCTTAAAAATTCCAAGAGAGGTGAAGTGTCATATTTTACCAGCTACAGATTTTGTGAAATGCTTCAATTTTCCCCAAAATCACTATAAAAGAAGCCAATCTTCTCAAAAGAAGCTGCATCCTAAATATAAAGGTGTATCGTCTTCCTTTCTACTCCTTACATTGTCCATATAGGATGGTCTCCATAGTGCCTCTGATGTGCTGTAACAATACTAAATATTTCAAGCTTGGCTATATTTGTCCTGATAAGAAATGTGTCACTGCTGCGTCAACAGGATCAATAGTAACATAATAAATAGATGTGTTAAATTTTAGAGGATATGGACTTATATTTGGAACAACCTTTTTTGTAGAAAAAGAAAAAAATATGTATTTAATGTTTGTAAGTGCATCAAGTAAGAATGCATTCTTTAGCTCATGATCAGAAATTGCCTGGAGATAAATTTCAGGCAAAGTCATTATGCTAGTTCTGAGCAACTTCAAGGCAATGTCCTAGTGCCCACTCAAATCTCTAATCGGCTTTGTCTGACTTTAATAAACACAGGGTTAGACCATCATGCTAGTACAGCTCCACTAACTTCAGTGAATTTACTGTTGGTTCATGTTAATGTCACAGAGATGGGCTTCAGGTCCTGAGTCTGTATAATTGACAGCATGCACAGTTGAAAATAAACTCCCATCCTCAGCGTTAATTCTGTAGTATCCGTTTGGAAAAAATACATGGTATGTCCTCTGTTTAGGAAATCAAATTATTTAGAACATTTAGTGAAGTAGGAAAGAAGACACTAGAACTGTCCACAGATTTTAAATTATGCTTCATTTAAATTGTGACTTCCTACCTACCACCATAGTGAAGTCACCTTTGCAGAAGAGAAACATGTCAGAGGTACCAAAGGTCCGAAGTTTTTACGAGTGTGGTATGGATATAAGCTAACTGCAGTTCATTTAACATCTGGCTAGTGTCAGGTGTTGCCAAGCTGTGTCTTCCCCACTGACATAATAATATTTTACAGCATAGAGTAGTTGGCAAGATCTCAAGCTTTGCTTTTTTATAGCAGGACTCATAGGCAAAACAACATAAGTATGTAAGTCCTCCATTTTGTCAAATACTTTGTATGGCACTTTCTGCTGCATTCTTTTCATATTCTCAAATATTATCAAGGCATTTGTTATCATAAAATGCTTCTTGCTGCAATTGAAAACACTAATTATGCTATGGAATCTTCCTTTGCCCTCTTTGTGCATGAAAACTAATAACTTTAATGACATGACTGGTGTTTTTTCTCATGGTTTCTACTTTGGCTTATTCAACTGAATAAGCAGCTATTGAATTTTGGTTTTCTCTTGTTGTTCACTGTGTGTTCTCATGCCTTATTTACTACCCACTGTTCAAACCTCTTCTGAATACATAATCATTTTCCTTTTGGATTCTCTCTGTTGCTCTCAAATATATGTCTGCTTACAAACATTAATTAATTTATTATCCCAGCATATTCCTGAGGTAAAGGGATGCTATCATATCCATTTTGCAGATAAGTGAAGAGGCACAGTGAAATTACATACTCATTTGGATAGTCAATTTGCCATGCAAAGGATATGAATAGTACTTGAGGAATAGCCTCACATCTGATTATGAGAAGCTTCATACAGACATAATATCTTTACAGAACTCAGACATAAAAATCTTTTGTTTAGGTCCCAGCTCTGCTTTTCTGAAGATACTTCCCTCACCACATCCATAGAGGAAAAAATATATAGTTTCACCTAGCTGTGCTTGAACCTTGAGGTCTGTTTTCAGGCATTTTCTTTTAAGGTAAGAATTTGATAGCAGTGGTAAGCTGTCATTCATTTATGGGCAAAGAGTAAAGATATTTGCTGACAGTAAGATGATGCTAAGTGAGGCCTGGGAACATTTTGTTTCATTTCAGGCCATAAAGGGGCTGTGCTGGGGTTGGATAGAACTGTCAGTTTTTCTCTGGTACTGAAATATAGACAGAGAGTAAATATACCTTTCACCAAATATTTCCAGTACCTGGATATTTTCTCCAGTTCTTCCCCGCCTTCTTGTTTTGAGATACCTATTCAACCTGTTAAATCCTTTCTTCCTACCTCTTTTAGCAGTCTTTCTCCTCAAACTTAGCTTCTAGTTATCCTATCTGACTCATTAATCCCTAATCATCATTCCCTTTCTTGCACCAGACTTTTTACTCCATTCTATGTGCTTTCTCACTAGTCAGGCCTGAAGCTTTACAGAACATACCTGAAGCTTGGAAGGACAAATTCAGGTCCTGCTCTCCTCTACCTGTGCTTTCCAAACTGCTCTACATAGGACTGGTCCATACCCCCTCTGTGTTTGAATTGGGCATATTCTTCTTCCAAGGTTTCAGAGCCCAGCATGGAAGCAGAGGCAATGCAGATGAGATGTTGCATACTCTGAATTCAAGTGTCATGGCCAAGATCTTTAATCCCCTGGTGGTATAGAGCCTGCTCCATCCTTCTGGGAGGAAGGATGCTGACTGCAGGTAAAGTTTGCACTTGGAAAGTTTGCAGCTAATTCCAAAACGGTTATATTGCATGTATGCAGAGGGTTTTCCTTTTCCAAAAGGTTACAATTTGACCATATGAGGGTTAATTTGCAAAAGAATAAAAACTGCCTATCACAACTTATAGTTTACAACTGTCCTGTACTGGCTTCTGTGGAACAAATTCTGTTCCCTTAACTCAAAAGCTTTTCTACTCCCTGCTCACCACAGCAGCAGTACTCAGGGGTCAGGGGAGACAGAGAACCAGATTCCATACTCCTAGGAAGTACTAACAGTATGCAGTATCCCAGTTAGGGGTTAGAAGGTGGGGTTTTAATCATTTACAGATGAAAGAAACACTGAGTAGAAAAGTGACTCTTTCAAAGTGGTGCAAGGAGTTTTCCTGGCAAGGAATAAACTCCCTGCCTTTCAGTTCCTCTGCTCTACCCTCAGAAATCCTTCCCTAGACAGACTAGGTGCTCTGTGCTGAGATAGGACTGGTGCACATGCTTCTGATATTTATGTTACAATAAATATTGTATAAAATGACAAATTATTCAGAATCAGAAAAGAAAAATTGCTCCTTCTTGTTCCCTTAATGCTGTTTTTCTAGAGGTTTTTTTTGTGTGTCTTTCCAAATCACTGAGTTGTACTTCCATTTATATTCACATGCTTATGGACTTTACTCTCGCGTCATTCCATGGCTGCAGCCATGCGACAGCATAACGATAGAGAGAAAGCCTGCAGGTTTTCTTACCAAACTGCTGCAAACCATTTAGTAGATTGGAATTAGTGGCTAACCTTCCACTTTCTTATGTAAGATGATGAACATAGATTATTTATAGAGGCTGCTGTCTCTAAATTTATTTACTGTCACATGGAATGTGTGTCTGTCTTTCACGTGTCTCTGTCAAACTCCTTGGAAAAAATAAACCTACTACCAAATGTTAGGAACCCACTGGTCCCTGTTGTGCGTTGTAATTGACAAGGATGAAATATGACATACTTATAATAAAACTAATTGGAATGAGTAATGTGTGTATGTATATAATTTTCGTGCTCATATGTTTACATTTAACTCTTGCCAAAGGAAATAATTAAATACCAAATTACTGTAATGTAAGTTAGGGCTTCATTTCAACATTTCCTAATAATCCTTACTATTCCCAGGATAGGAATTCTTTATTCTTTAGGTGTCCAGAATATCCTCTCAAAAGCAAGAAGCAGCCCTGCAAATTAAAATTTACTTTCCCCTGTACATTTGCTTTAACTGACCTTTGTGAGGAAGAAGTGCAGAGAAGTAAAAATCCTCCTACCCTGAACCAAGCGTAACCAGGCAGGAGTACAAGACCCTTCCAGTCTGCTCTCCTCGTTGTTTCATATTTCTGAGAGAAGAAGTAATCATCTTTACTACACTCCATACTGGAACCGTAGAACCAGGATTCTTCTGTACTGTGCTGCAGGGACTAGTGTGTCACTTACCAAGATCTCCACAGGTCTGGGGGGCAGCCCCTCTTGCGCCAGCCAAGCCCAGGAGCAAGGGAAGCTGGGGGCCAAGCACTGCTATTTCTTGTGCACTGGTCCTCATGCTCCATGGGCACTATGCCTCTGTGCATATCAGTGTGCCTGGTCCTCTCAGGAGACAGTGCTCTTTGAATGCCAGAGTTTAAATCACAAATCAGGGGAAGAGTTCTTATCCAGGAAATGTTTCTGAAAATGCCTGCTGATGTTCCTGATTTATATACCAGACACCCTATCACCTCTTAGTATGTATCTGCTGCCAGGGATGAGTTGTTCCAGCTGCAAGTAGGCAGAGTAGAGACTGTCAGAAGGGGAAATTGAAACTTCAAGCTGTCCACAGCCAAGTGCAACACTGACACAGAGAAGACTTTTGCTCCCACTGACTCCTCTCTGATCTCCCTGGCCACAAGATGGAATAGAAGCAAAAACTGCATGAGTGGAGACAAAGTCACAAGGAAAGGCCTACTATGGACCATAAGGGTTTGTGTTTCTGAGTAAATCCATGATGTTTTAAGACTCCAAGCCTAACTACTCTTGTGGTGTGGCATGAGGTCTGACTGCCCCATTCAGCTACATCCCTTTCTCAGGGGTTCGTAAGTCTGTCTGAGGTGTAGGTGACTGGCTGTTCAGTAGCCTTAAGGCATAGCCAAGTAAGATTCCTCTCTTTTCTTGTTGGGCATCCAACATGGCAAAGTCTGTGGTGTTAAAAGAAGGAAAAAAGTGGAAGAAAAGTTCTGGGAAAAGTCAACTTGGACTAAGAGAAAATCTGAGAAGGAAAAAGTAAACAGTGTTACAAAAAACATAAGCCCAGCTGGAAGGAACAAACAGATGTTCCTGTAAAAATGTCTCTAATTGCTTTTCCCTGCAACGTCAAAGAAAAATGTAAAGTTTGGAAAGAATGGGAGAAATAGGAAGGGAAGGAAGTCTGAGGATAGAAAACCTGGTGAAAGGAGGAAGATCCTGAATGGTCAAAAACGTTCATCATTTCAAGCTCACTGCACAGGCTGATCTGTCAGTCAGCAAATGAGAAGAGTGAGCAACGTTTTCCTCAGCTCTGACATAGGCCTTCTGATTTAAGTTTCCTGTTTTCTAGGCAAGTAGACTGTTAATAGTGTTCAAAAATTTTTTTTGAATGTCAGCTGAAAAAAATACATAGGAAGAAAAAAAAGAAGAAAATACAACACTATGCTTTCCTTAGTATTATCTGATGGATGTTTTGTTAGGGTTTTCAATTTTTCTAAGGTATCCAGGTGTTTAAGTTGGTGTTTGTATAAAAACAAATGAACAATCACATGATCATGTGGAAAACTGTATCTGGCTCGAAGAAATAAGTTTCATTGTGTGTCACCAGCTATTAATGATCTTTTAGAACTGACAATTAACTGACAATTTTTATCAGTGAAAAATTGTCCTAAACTTTGTAGTGGAACATGTGAACTCTGGAGAAATTATCACAGGCAGACTCATTAGCAAATGCTCATTTCTATAAACTACAGACAGAATATGTTGACAGTGAAACTTAATTGCCAAGAATGTATTTGATTTAGAATTACTGAACCGAAGACTGTGAGACTCTTATAGGGAAGTATGTTGTCACATCATCTTTCTTATTTACATGGGGCCATTAATCATCATACTAAAAATCTAAGGCTTATCAAGAACAGTTCTGGTGGTTTCTAAAATGTGTGTAGATTTTGAACTACAGCTACCTCATTCTTCACTCCTAACGTGGTAGTAATATTTTCCTCTCTATCTCCCACTGTCAGGTCTATCATGTAAGTGTATGTAAATATACAACTCACTAAGCATGAGGTTAAGCAGCCATACTGAGTTACAGTAACTATTTGCTTGAACAGCAGTATAGGTAAGCCTGAAATAATATAATTAAAATGTTGTGGTTGTCTGTTTGTAAGTGGCAGAAGTGTCTTCAGAAGGGGAAAACTGTCAAAAAAAATGAGTGTAAAGACATGGTCTCATTTATATCTGTGGCTATGAATGTATGCTAGTTGGACTGATCAGTCTGACAGCTGTTGAACTACTCAAAGTTACTTTTTGGAGTTGAAATCTTAAAGATTAGATCCAGATAAGACCTTCTGCAGCTGTGGAGATTCCAAGTCCAACAGTGTTGACATGAAGGACAGAAAGCAATAAGGAAGCCCTGCAAAACCTCTTCTGATATTTTAGAAGATGGCAGCTGAAATTAAATACTCACAGTTGAGATTTTCTTTTGTATTTGGGATTCTCATTCACATCCAAAACTAATGTAAAACTAGCTTCAGATGAGATTTTAAACAAATTCTTAATTTGAAATAATGACTATAATACCAGTGATGTGAGAAATTGTATAGACTAGAATGAGGATTATTAAAGTCTATAGTGCTAGTGAATAGGTTGAGTTTCTATTTTCTCTGTAATCTGCATTGCATATCCTTTAATGGGAGACATCTTTGCTTTGGAGTCACATTGTCAGACTACACTAGTAGTAGTCTGACGTTCATCAGATGATTTTTCAAAGGGACAGAAAAAGAGGAGAGCAAAGAGGTGGGAAAGTCAATAGTAGCTCAAGTCAGGGTCTTTGAAAATGTTCTCTTTAATTGTTTTTTAGGTAATGTGTAAATATTGTCTGAAAAGTTCAGTCTATTGTTTAACAAGTTAATATTTTGTCTTTGCCCATTAGCAAATATTTGACTCATACAATCCGAATCATTAAAAGTGTGCTTCAAGCATGAACACGTGTGGAATTAATTTTTGTCTGGTGTTCTTATCATGTGGTAGATTTTCAATGATTAGGGGACACTGAGTGAGTCAGTTCATAATGCAAGGTTAAATAAGGATGATCTTGACCAGAGTTTATACTATCTTGAAGGCAAGGAGGTCACAACACAGGTTTTCCTCCAGTGGTAATTCACCTTCATTTTGACCTTCAAAAGCAGCTCTAGTTTGGCAATAGGGAATTTTGGTTTTATACTTAATTAATTTTTAATCATCCTTTGACATTGGATGCTGACTTCACTGTTTTTGTTGTAATTTGTGGTATTTGTCAGTTACATGATGAAGTGAAGTTGATATGAACTAAAGGCTACCAAAGTCCACTGAAGTCAAATTAATCATAAGCAATAAATCCAAAGATGGTATAGTATTAGTGTTTTTTCTTGTAATTAGATTTTTTTCCAACATGTTTCATATCTATTGCACACTGTATGTGTTGGCTTTACTGTTCAGGTTTTTGTCATTGTTATTTGACACAGCATCAGTGACCTCTATGGAGCTGTGCTTGTTTATAGCAGTGGATCGTGCAACTCTTAACAGGAAAGTTTGATAATTTGCCTTGAGGATTAGAGTTTCTTTCTCTCTTATACAGATAACTACTCCATAGCAATTCTGAAAAGAGAAAATCAAGGAGATCAGTGAACTGATCTGGGTGTTGGATAGCAGAAGCAGTATTTCCACAGAGCTATGGCTATGGATTAGATAGCAGCTAAATACCAGCCTCCTTTACCCACACCCCAGTTAGCTCTTGACTTTGGGGTCAGAGTGGTGGCATAGCATTTTACACTCAGTTTGAAGAGCTTAAGGAGGATCAATGACCAGAATCTCAAGGCTGAGAGTGGTGGCAGAGTGTCTCTGATGAATCTGGAATTAGTATTGAGCAAAATAATGAATACAACAGTGTCACTGAGGCTGATGAAAGACAGCATCAGGAGGAACAAGAACAAAGAGATGCAAAAAACCACAGTGGAAACGGGAAGGAGAGATTGTAAAGCATAACTACCCCTGAGGAACAGTGTGACTGTCTGCCCTGTGGTATCATCTAAGCGTCAGGATACCCTGACACAGGATAGGAGTACAGGTCACCTCAGCATGATTTCTGGGAAGCAGATGTAAGTGACATAAAACACTGAAAACCCAAGAAGGAAAGATGAGGCCATTCAGTCAATTTGTGAGGATATTTGTGAACCAGGTTGGAGAGGAGAACACTGTTAAGCGAGAGCAAATGGATAAGAAAAGTGCAGGGCTGGCTCATTTATGAGCACAGTGGGTCACGGGGTTTGGCAGACTTACTAGAGATGGACAGATAATGTTTGCTTTGGCTTGCTGAAGTCAGTAGGTCACCTGCTTTGATAAAATTACATGACATTTTAACACAAGTGAAAAGCTAACTGAAATTACATGGAATTCAACATCTGAAAGCAGAATCATTTTTCAGTCCTTCAGGGAGGAATAAATCAAACACAAATAAAAGTTGCAGTTTCCTGATGCAAAGGAAAGAATCAGTCAGTATGACTTCTACACATGCAAAAATTCATCAGGCCAAAGCAAAAGCCATTGAAACAATGTGCCCTCAATTGAATGCAAACATGAAAAGGCTTCATGATATTTGGAGAAGATGTTTTGATTTAATGTGTATATATATTTCCTTTTTTTACATAAAAATGTAAAAGGTGTGAAGGTGAAGAATTACTTCTGAATAAAGACTTTCATTGCTAGAAGAGTTTAGCATATATTCAATTAGGAGAAATATATAAAATTATTTTTACAGCTGTAAAGGCCATAACTTTGCCATAACTGCAAAATATTTTGCAGCTTCCTAAAAAATTAACAAAACTCCACACTTTCTTTCCTCACCAATTCCATGATTTGTCAGGTTTTGGGGGGCGCATTTTTTAGCAGTATATGTAATAGGGAAAACAACATGGAATACGTGCTTGAGGAGCAGCTCAGGTCACTTGGAGAAAAGGACACTGAGGGGAGACCTCATTGCAGTCTACAGCTTCCTCATGAGGGCAAGAGAAGGGGCACTGATCTCTTCTCTGTGGTGACCAGGAACAGGACCTGAGGGAATGGTCTGAAGTTGTGTCAGGGGAGGTTTAGGTTGGATATTAGAAAAAGTTTCTTCACCCAGAGGGTGGCTGGGCACCGGAACAGGCTCCTCAGGGAAGTGGTCACAGCACCAAGCTTGTCAGAGTTCAAGAGGTGTTTGGATGATACTCTCAGGCACATGGTGTGACTCATGGGGATGCTCCTGTGCAGGGCCAGGAGCTGGACTTGATGATCCTTGTGGGTCCCTTCCAGCTCAGCATATTCTGTGATTCTGTGAAACCAATGCATGTATCTGCATCTGTGTGAGAAAGAGGGAAGTGGAAAGGATAGTGCCAGGGTGTGAAGACAACTGGTGTTGGGATCATCACACAGAAAAAGATATTGCACGCTTTTTGGGCTGCTGTCAGGGACAGGTGTCATATGGGATTGCTTATGGGTCTCTGAAAGTAGCCAGGTTTTCTGACAGTGCAGGAGATGACAAAAGCACTCTGAAGATGTGAATTTGGGACTGTTGGTTTAGGAAATAATATCTCAGGCTGTCAAGAAGTTTGTGTGTTTCTGTGGGGGTTCACTTAGTCAGAAAGGAAGAAGAATAATGTGGACAAGGCTACATGTAACTGATTGCTGCTTCAAACTGTTTCTGTTGCACCTTTTTTACCATGTTTACACTAAACCCTACCCCCC
>VZRE01001893.1:0-15507 GCA_013396775.1 Cephalopterus ornatus
CAGTTGTTCGAGGTGTTTCTTTGTCTGACACGGGGTGGGGGGGAAACCAGAAAACCTCCCTGCATCCTGTTCATGGTGCATATTTGAGCTGAATGTTATTCTACTCATTTACAGAAATTGCATTCCTAGGGAAACCTTCACCTCTCTCTTGTACCATCATTTGTGCAATTATATTCACACTGACCAATCTTAAACTACAGCTCCTGGCCCATGAGCCGAAAATTAGTGATATTTTGACCTAGTGTCCAAAGTCAAGAATAGGGTCATTATTTCACAATTAAGGTCAACAGCAGCTTCTTCATAACTTGGCTCAAGGGGCTGTTGAGAGTCAACAAGCTCTCAGCTGCAAAATAAACAAAGAAAAGGGATCCATTCTATCCCCTGTGTAATAACAATTTATCTAATGGCATCACCACAGGATACAATCCTCCCAATGACAAGATGAACTAAACTATTTTTGTTGCTGTTTTCCAAGAAAAGGAAAGTACATTAATACTGAATATAACTGAAATTACCCACTCATTCCGATGACACAGTGGTCTGCTGCTGATTTAAACGTACCACATCATTTTCAACATTGAGGAGCTGTAAAAACAAGGCAATTTTTTATTTTCAGGGCAAGAATAATCATTTCAAACCTTTGCAAGGATGGGAGGAGGATATAGCAGAGTCTCTGTTCTGTGGTATTGTTATGTGATTAGAAGTTCCTCTCTGTGAACAAAAAGAATCACCAAGGAAGGAGAGGAGATCTGTGAATCCAAATAACCTTGCCAGAGCCAACAGAGCTCCCTGACCTGACCTGGCCTGAGGTACCACAGGAGAGACATCAGCCCCATGGGCTCAGGGGTGATACCCATGAAGAGGAGTTTGAAGAGTATAGGACCTATTATGTGATGAAGGGGAAGAGCATCCTGTTGTTACACAACACTTACTATGGGGAGATAGGGGAGAAACTGAAGCAAAGACTTCAGGATGATGTGGATGTCAAGTCAAGGGGCATTTGAGCCCTCGGGCCTCATGGAAAGATGAGCTCTATGGGTTTAACTCACTTCCCTGTTCTTCACAGGGGATTTGGAGTGTCTCCCACAGGCCAGAGTGGTAAAACCTCAGTAGAAAATCACTGATCCTGACACTGCTTGGTGTAAACACTCTGCAAAGGAAGTTCAGCGGGTGATTTTCCTTGATTTTAATGCACTCACTGCTTTCGGGTCACTTGTAAATATTACCTGAGGGGGACATAAGAATATATGAATGGACATGCTGGGTGTGGGGTTGTCTAGAGCAGTAACCTGGTTTAAGTGTCACCAATGCTGAAGCCTAGAGGATACAAAAAAGGCAAAGCACGTGCAATGAAGGCATACAGGGAGCATTTTCTATTTCAGGGCCAGGTTGGATGGGGCTCTGAGCAATCTGGTCTAGTGGAAGGTGTCCCTGACCATGGCAGGTGATTGGAACAAGATGATCTTCAAGGTCCCCTTCTAATCCAAACCATTCTATGATTCTGGTGCAGCATCTGATCTTCAAAAAGCTGAGACTTCCCCAGGGTCCCCTAGTCCTTACACCCTCACTGCTCCCTGACATTCCCATCTGTGAGTTTTCCCATGTTCCTTGTGGCAAGAAACTTTCTTGGTATGGAAAGAAAACTGAGATTCTTATATGACTTTGAGAGAAAAAATACCAGTTCTCGAGGCTTTAGATAAAACCTTAAGAGACAGCAGCAACCTCGCAGAGAAATCATTTGGTTCCATAGATTATGCAGTGGGTAATTCTCAGAAATGTTAGGACAGTAAATCAATAGTAAACGTTGAGAGATATATTCTCAACTCATTATGTAATGCTTTAGTTCCTAAGTTTGTATTAATTTGAAGGACAGCTACCCAGGTCTAGTCCCATGCAGTGAGTTGAAGATAAGTTGATAAAATGTGCATTTTTCTCCTAGTTACAAATAAAGATTATTCAAAAGCCCTTATAGATGTTCTAAATGAATACAGAACAACAAAAGCTTTTGTAATCTGTCCTGCTCTGTACTCACATGATTGTCAGAGCTGAGACAGGAAAATAAGATGAAGTGTTGTGAATTTATCAATATGGGACTGGTAATGCCAGTCCCTCGCTATGACACCCCCAGAAATGGGCACAGCAGGGCATAACCAAACTGCCCTGGCTCTGGAAATTGGATCAAAGAGGTGAGTCCAGAGAAACTGCACTGCAGGTTACCTTGTGGATGCAACCAGCTTCAAGGCCATGAGTCTCTCTGCCTCATTCCCAGAGGTTAAAGACACCGGTCCCAGCTCTGTCACTGTCCAGCCACTGAGTGGTAAGAGACTGATGATGGAGCTGTGCACTGGAGCTGATCTCTCCCTGAAAAGTTTGGGTCCAATGGGAAAAATAAGATTTTATTATGATAATGATTTATGCCAGAGAAAGCACTGTTTATAAAGAGAGAGAAAAAAGCAGAAAGTAGGGAAAACCTCCATTCCTACTAAACACAACCTACCACTCTCGTGGAGAGAAAAAAGTGAATCCAAAAGGAAAGGCAAACCACTACACAATGCAGCATTTCAGGAATATTCTGAACACTGGCAGAGAAGATGTGTGAGTAGCTTAAATGGAAAGTTAAAAATAACAAGTTGCATGCTGAGCCCCGGATTGCCGAGGATCAGACTCCTCCTCGCATTGTGTTCTGCGCTGAATTTGTCAAGGCTTAGGCAAAGGCTGACTGGTTGGGGCCACGCCATCACAGAGCCGAGCAAAAGGCAGTGCAGAGGGGTGTTTGAGCTGCTCCATCACCTCAGATTCACAAAAGCATTTAGGTTGGAAAAAACCTCCAAGATTATGGAATCCCCCTGTGGCCGATGCCCACCTTGTCCCCCAGCCCAGAGAGTGCCACATCCAGGCATTCCTTGGACACCTCCAGGGATGGGGACTCCACCATATCCCTGGGCAGCCACTTCTAATGCCTGACCACCCTTTCCAGGAAGAAATTCTTCCTGATTCCCAACCTGAATTTCCCCCGGCGCAGCTTTTTGGCTATGTCCGCTCATCCTGTCACTTATTGGCCTGGGAGAAGAAGCCGACCCCCAGCTGGCTCCACCCTCCTTTAGGAAGCTGTAGAGAGCTATAAGGTCTCCCCTGAGCCTTCTTTTCTCCAGGCTAAATAACTCCAGCTCCCTCAGCCATTCCTCATGTGACTTACTCTCCAGACCCTTCCCCACCTCCATTGTTCTCTGGACACGCTCCAAGACCTCAGTGTCTTCCTCACCTCACCCAGCCCAACCTGCGGGGAAAATCTGCCTCGCCCACCAGAGCCCAACCAACCAAGTAAACACTAAAAAACCCCATGTGCCTCTAACTTACACAATTTACTTCTGAAGTTACTGTGCTTTGGCACAGCTCCTTTGCTTGCAAGGAATATACAAACCCTCAGAGCAGAGCCGAGCCTCAGTCGTGCTGGAGTAGAGGATATTTGCTCACAAAATCACATTAACATCCATGGAACTGGAGCACTTAATTCCCCATACACCCGCTTTGAAAATGCAGCCTTAAAGCAGCCTTCAGTGGAGGATGGGGGTGGGGAAGGAAAGGCTTAGCCCGAGGAACAGCTTAAATTAAACTTCTCCTAAAGCTTCCTAACTTTAACATGACTGCAGGCCTTCCCTATCTCCTATAGCTCACAGCAGTGCCAATGATCACAGAGTCCTTGTCCTTAAAACAGGGAGAAATCCTCCTCTTGCCACACTGGGAGGAAGCAGAGGAGGTTCCTGGTGGGATGAGCTGATGTGTGTTTACCCAGAGGGGTTAGCAGCCTTGAGCCTGCAGAAAACTTTCCAGTTTTCCTTTATGCATTTTTAATCAATTCTAAGCTACTTACAAATATGTGCAATTACTTTCTGCACTTCGCTTTGTAATAAGATTTAATGACTGTTCTGTAATCCTCTTGGTGAGCACTGATAATCAAACACTATGATTTAAATTTTAGATTTAACAGAGCAGTTTTCTACGAAATGGGGAGAAGTATATTTTTAATCTTTTATCTTTTACTGGAAGTTGGGAATTTTTCAGCTTTCCTATACACGGTCATAAAATAAAAGGCAGGATTGGGCTTTTTAATATCTTTTTCAAGTGGGTGCCAGAACATCCCAGACCTTGCTTATCTTGTTGGAATTTTCTTTTTCTATGAAAATGTTTTATCTCCTACAAATTTATGGTCCTATTTTTGGCATTCTGGGGCACCTATTAAAGTTGATGAGTTATAAAATTATGTATACTTACCATACAGAGAGATCCCAGAAAGAAAATAACTGTTTGTGTATATTGGCACACCTATGAAAAGATTGGCTTTTCCCATAAAACTCTTTGGCTGTTTTTAAAGTGAATTTAGTGCTTGTGGAAACAACAGGCCGATGTGATGGCAGTGACTCAAGCTGTGAATCCACCAAGCCAACAGAGCTTTCTCTTCTCATTAGAAAACGCAGGATGCCTAAAAAAAGACAAAAAGCTCCAGGGTCACAGACTGAGCAGTGACCGGGTCGCGGGGTCAGAAGAGACCTCAGGGAGGGAGCAGCATTACTGAAAACAACCGTCAGAGCCCTGGTGAACGATGCCAGGCTGCCCAGAGGCCACACAAAAGCTAAAGGCAGCCTCTGGGGTGATTTTTCAGCCATCAGCTCCTCGCTCTGGCCCCCACATTGTCACTCCATCGAGCCAGTAACGCAGGGCTGACGGCAGCAGGGAATTGCACTCGCTTCTTGCCCCGGACAGCCCCAGTCCAGGCAGCAGGTAAAGCAGCTCCTCTGCAACACCCGCCAAATGAGCTTTCCTCCCTCAGCCAGCACACTTTCCAAGGCCACCTCCAGTGGTAAGAGCCATGGTGGGGCAGCAGGAGGAGCTACACCCAGTCGGGCGTTAGTTGTGCCTTGCCGAGTCCCAGTAGCATCATCTCGACTGTGACAGAGCTTGGGAAGGTCAGCTCGAGGCTCTTTCCCCAACATCTCTGTCCTTTCTGCAGGGCTCAGCTTGACTCATTGTTCTGAGGTGAGAAACAGGGCTTTTTCTTCAGAAATCTTTTCCAAAATGAGTTACTTGTATTATTCTCCTTCTGTAAAAAGTACATTTTTTTGGCAGAGAAAGTATATCCCAAACATGAGAAGGCATCACCACCAGCTCTTAGTCTAAGCTACCCTTTTCCCTGCTCTCCATGCAAGAAAAGAATGATCCTCTTGTCCAAAAGGGACATTTAAAGTTCATGAATCTTTGTGAACCGCCATCAATGCACCAGAGCTGACTCAGATTTTATCCTGCTGCAGCTGCAGGCAGTTTTCCAGGTTTACGTGTAGGAATTCCCAACTCCCTGTGCTCTAGCACCAACAATGCCTTGCCATTACCCCCTGCTGGAAAGGCAACCTACTGACTGACTTGTGCCTGTAGGTGACTCCTAATCTGAGCCAGGACAGGGGTGAAGGGAAGGGCCAAACAGGGCAATGGAAGATCTTCATCAGAAACTTTATGAGCAGTGAAGGTTTAGGAGAAAGCTTAGGGGGATTTAATATTTGACTATTTGAGTGATGGTTGAATGACATTTAAAAGGTGATAGTTGTGCACCATTCAGAGATATTTCTCTGTACACCAGTGAGTTTTCTGGAAGGTTTTTTAGAGTACAAGGATCTGAGAAACCTATTTTTCTGTGTGATGTGAGCCTGCCAAAGGAAACGATGGCATCCTTAACCCCAGCCTTGCAACCAAAAACATGCAGAGAAAGCAAATGTCTCAAACCTCCCAGCAACACAGGTTACTGCCATTTCAGTTTTGATACACTATGTCACAGACAGGCCTTACCAGGTTCAGGAAAAAGCTGACAGTCATCCCAGGTTTTCTGCCAAATCAGGAACAAACTCTGTCTTAACCCAAATCTCCTTAAAGTAGGGGGGAAAAAATAGAATAAATGCAATAAATCTGTTTCCTTAAGGGCTTTCTTTAAGCTTGTGGACCTGAAATCACTCCTGTGCTCCCAGCAGCAAAGTTCCCCAGCTGTACAGCCAGCCAGGATTGAGGAAGAACTTTATCCCTATCTCTCCTATTTCCTCCACCATCTCCATTTCCATATTCTAACCAGCTCCCTAACATAGAGACCTAGAGATATGCATCTTAAAAACAAAACAAACAAACAAACAAAAACCACAAACAAAAAAAACAAAAACAAAAACAAACAAAAAAAACCACACACACACAAAAAACAACCACCTAAATCTAAAAACAACTGACCCCACTATTTTAAAGAGTTCCAAGAAGGAACGAAAAGTTCATCTTGTGCTTCCTCACACCAGTGCTGGATCAGCTCAGTCTCTATAATTCCAATTGCCATTGGTTTGGCCTCTCATATCTTGGTGTTCCTTCCCTGCAAAGGTGATGATTTTCCCTTTCCTCAGCCTTTCATTACTCATATAATGCCTCAGAGCCAAAGCCGGTCTCCCTCTGGATGTTCATGGAGAGAACACTACCCTGGAAGGGCCCTGATCCAAACCTCTGGGTGCTGCAGGAATAACAGCAGGGAGTATTTCAACTAGAGCAGTTTGCACTGTTTTGATCACTCATGATGGTTGTAAAATTAACACTTGCCAGTATCAGCAAATGGCAAAGACTTTTGGTCCTTATTGTGAAAGGTTTTTACCTTTACCACCTGATTGTAGGGCTGAATTTTGATGTCCATGCCCATGGACACAGAGTAGGGAACCAAGATGAGGCCAGTCAGGGCCACTCAGGTCTTTAATCATGTTCAGGACCCTGATGTCTACCCTTAAAAGAAGCAGCCAATTTATAGAGCAACGGAATCTGGCCCATATATATATATATATACACATACATATATATATATACACATATATATGAAATATATTATACACCACCTCCTCAAATGTGTTCTTGTAACACAAAGGCTTTTAAATCAGTTATACCCCCATCTTATCTACATTATTTCTGGCATGAGAACAAAATAGTAGAAAGCAGTATAAACTGGGAAAATGTGAATGTGAACATGCACTGTCCTTCATTATCAAGTGAAACACATTGTAGGGATATCTGATTTCAATTTTTTCAGTGAGCAGAGCTGTTTAGGAAGCTACTTTATCTGTAATTTGGGGAAAAGAAGAGACACAGCAGGCTTCCAATATTTGAGTTAGCTTTGAACTACTTTACTCAGTGCACCTCCCTTTAATTTAAAGGTAAATGCTAAGAAATGGAAGAATAATATTTCAAAATTCAGCAGACAGTTTGATTGGTTCTGCTGTTTGAATTTTGCAGATACACAAGCAGGGGAAACTGAGGCCTGAGACATCTGCTTGTTCCTTCAGAAAGAGCATAAAGATCGGGCAAGTTTGTTCCAATTGAAGATGTGGTATGCTCACTGGGACTATATTTGATTAGTTCTGAAGTGCATTTGATAAATATGCAAGTTCAAGTTACAAGAATAAGTTGACATGGAAATTTCGGTACACTAGTAAGTGCTGGTAGAAATTTGGGCAAAAAAATCTGTATGCCCTGTAAGAATTTTACTGTAGTGTATTAAACAATTCGATTAAAAGTGGCTTAAAATAGGGAAAGGTGAATTGGGTAAAATAAGGTATCAACAAGGCTCATTCAAAACTCCTTGAGTTTTTGAGGTCCTTGAGTCTTTCATCCAAATGACATTTATAGAGGCCATGTATCCCTGTCAGACCAAACTCAAGAGAATGCTGATATTTCCATGACAACACGGAACAATCTCAAGGTCCCTTCCAACCCAAACTATTCTATGATTAAATATACGTATATGTACACAGTCGTATATATTAACCTCTTAAAAACGAACACACAGCATTGGTTGATAAGGTGGGATAGAGATTATAAGAATTTGATTTATTGTCTGCATCCCAATTTGCTGAATTCCTACATCCCTCTGAAATACATGCTCTTATTGTATATTCAAGTAAATGCTTTAAAATCTTTTCACTCAGTGAATGAAAGCCTTTTTTAAAAAATTAAAAGGGTATTTTAACGAGAAAATTGAGATCCTTGCTGTATATCCTGAGAAAGTTAAGACAAGAACTAAAGCAAAGCCTGAGACACGTGAATGGGGAAGAGAATGATGGAGCCTTTTTGTGTTTGCAGAAGTAAACAGTAAGTGGAACCCAAAGCCACTGGATACATAATAGGAAAATAGTGGAATTGTGAACTATTAGGGGAACTAGAAATTTCCAGTGGGTAGGTTCATTCCCAGAATGAAGTTCTCTATAAAAACAATCACCAGCTTGAATTTTCAGTGTTCAATACACAGAGTAGCTGTTTTTCAGTCTACTGTGCAAAAAGCGAAAGCTGATGATCCATACCACCACTGAATTGCAAATAAGGGGGTTGTTAAAAAGGCAGAAAATGCTGTCACTTAAAATAATATCTACAGCCTAAGTTGTTGCTTTTTTTTTTTTTTCCCCCTCATCAAAATTGTAAGGAATTCAAAACTATCCCCCCAGAGGGGCTGGGTAATGGACAGAAATGTTCACCAAAAAAAACCCAGAAAATGCTCTGGGGTTTTTAATATTTCAAACTTTTGTATTTCACAGCAATCTTAAAAATACCAGCGGTTTCAATTAACTCTAGTGATTATATCATTGAATGAATGCATCCATTTAAATATGCTTAGACTTGAAAGTAATGGGAAGAGTTCTAGGAATTAAGAGTGGAAAATCCAAGTATTTCAAAACAAGATATGAACAATGTCAAAAATTAAGGAGTAAGAGAGATATAATCAAGAGTTGGTAAGAAAGAACTTGCAGCCATATTAAAAAAAAAAAAAGACAGCAAACTTGTTCCTTTGGATTTTTAAGGATCCCAAGTACTACAGACTTCGAAGAGCAGAATTTGGATGGTGTGACAATAAAGATATCATCTTCACTATCATCAAAAAAGAGTGGAACTTGATGATTCTTGTGGATCCCTTCCAACTCAGAATATCCTGTGATTCTGTGAAAATGCAGTCACGATGCTAATTAAGGGCCTTGAACGCTATTTCACAAACACCTCTACCCTTGAGACCTGCTGATTTTAGGAAGAGGAACTATTGCACCAATTTCTGTAGGATATTTGGTTGCAACCTCAGGAAAAGTGTTGGTATCTGCATCAAAAAATGAAAAGTATTTTGAAATTTGCAGTCAGCTTCTTAGACACAACTAAAGGACTCCACTAATCTTCTTGAAGCACTTTCAGATTGGTCTGATTGAAATTTCAGTCTAGACAATCTATTGAAATAGCAAAGGGCAGATGCTCCACAACGAGAGTCCTGAAGAGAGTCAGAAAACATTTGGAACAAAATATGCCCTTTTCTATTTTATGTATAAATGTCCTGTAAAGTCATTCGTACAGACTCTATCCTAAGTTTCACTGATGAAATCTTCACAGGTTCCTTCATCTTCACTTTTGCGGCCTTTTTTCAGGAAATCATGCCAGGCATTAGTTTAATAATATAATATATTATATTTAATATATTAACTACATGGTCTTTGTGGCACCTCCTGAACCAGATAAATCAGTTTTTTTGTGGGCCAGATCACCTCGTTCTTACTGATGAAGAAATCCTTTGGTTTCACCAGCATTTATTCCTAAATGGAAATTGTAGGCTCAAGGCCCATTTCTGAAAGGGCAAACTCCGACTTTCTTTTTCTCAGCTTGCATTTCTTCCTGCAGCAGCATGAGGCCACCTCTCAAACGGGGCACGAGGACAACTTCCCAGGGAGCAGGGATAGCGGCTTGAAAGGCGCTCCACGAGTGCCGTGTTTCCAAACAGACACCTACACCTATTCCTGCTCCAGAATAGGCCCCAGCGGGGTTTGGCCAGGCTGTTTGTCACCACATGGGTTTGCAGCCCTCTTGGACTCCTGACATTATCAGAAATGGATCAAGAGGCAGTGCTGGCAAAAATGAAATCCCCGTTTCCTTCTGTGTGGAATCATGACATCACTGCCCAGCATTTCACATTCTCTCTGTAGAATAACACGTATAAGACAAGAACACATATTGCTCTACCCTCACCTATTTTTTTAACAATATCTTAAGTACTGTAGTTTCATACTCATCGTCTTTGGCATTTATTCTTTCATTTCTATTCACTCAGAAAGCCAAGCCATAATCAAAAATATATTTCTGTATGCTGGTGTTGGTTTTTTTTCATAAAACCTTTATACAGGTCTTTATGCAGAGGCCACTGTGCAGAATTTGAACCTCAGAGTACAGTTTTATAGACATACAGGACTTTTATTCCAGATAACAACAAAGCCAGAACGGATGGTTTACATGAGAACTGCGTACCAGGAAATGAGGATAAGGAGGAGGAGCCGAGGATGGGAAGGGGTTTGGACAGAAACTGAGATTTTTAAACTGAGATGAAGACTTCTAGATGGGTGTTTTGAGCAACACCTTGACTGGAGGAGGGGTGGGAAGGTAGATTTGCAACAGCAGAGGAAGACAAGGGAGGGGAGGGCATCACTCACCCCCGGTGGCTAATGAAAGAAAAGGAGGAACCAAGGGTAGGGAAGTGTTGAGAACAGTATCAGGAAAAGTTTCAGAGCCTGTGGTAAGTGAACCCCTTAAATATTTAATGAAAGCAACCTGACTGATCTGTTTATTCATATAGCATGCTTTCTTAAAATTTCAGTATTCTCAGAGGAATGAGCAGAAATATGGAAACCAGCAGAAATGACAGACTGCTGACCCAGAAAAAAAAAAAAACACAACTATTTTTTCAGCTTTATTATACAATACACTTAATCCAAAACAAAGGCTTCATTAAAAAAGCTGCTCGTGATCTTTTCATAGAATCACAAAAAGACACACACCCCAAGCATTTTTGAAAGAGCTGCTATAGACTGTGTTCAGCTGTCAAAAGTGCTTTAGGTTTTCTTACTGCAGAGGGCATTTCAGTCCAACGTAGGAGGGACCACAGGCACCAGGCACTCCTCTCTCAGACATGTCATTAGATATTTTACCAGTGCTTTAGTGGAGAAATCAGATCAATAGAGTGTATTACCCACAGAACAATGGAAAAGCCACATTTTGCTCACTAACAGATGAATTTCCCAGGAACTATTGATAGCACAAACATCAGAGCTGGATAGTCCATCTGCTACCCCAGCCCCTACAGTGTGCAGGGATAACACATCCCAGGAACTCTGTGCTCTGGGGAGCACAAGAGACATCAGCACAGAGTGCCAAACTCTCAGGCACAGAAATACCTTCAACAGTTTGGTCCAGGGAGAGTGGTTTTCTGAGGGATGCAGCAGACATGGAACTCTTCCTCTTGCACCTCCCTGCCAACCCATCCATAGGAGGGCTGTGTGGGCAGGGGAGAAATCACAGAATCACAGAATGGTTTGTGTTGGAAGGGATCTTAAAGATCATCCAGTTCCAAACCCCTGCCACGGGCAGAGGCACCCACTAGACCAGGTTTCTTAAAGCCCTATCCAACCTTGCTATGAACTCTTCCAGGGATGAGGCATCCACAGCTTCTCTGGGCAACCTGTTCTACTGCCTCACCGCCCTCACAGTAAAGAATTTCTTCTTAACATCTAATCTAAAACTGCTCTCTTCCAGTTTCAAGCCATTCTATGACTATGATTCATTCCCTCCTTCCCTGTCACTACAGTTCCTGATGAAGAGTCCCTCTCCGCTTCCTTGTAGGCCCCTTAATAAGAGGGGTTGGGAGAAACCTGAGGCCATGGTGAACAGGAATTTTATGGGGTTCAAGAGGAAGCACAAGGCTCAACTGGCTCAGGAGCAGCTGAACTTCATTTGCTGTGTTGGACACCAGGCTGAGTGTTAGACACCAATGTGGCCTCATCCCAAATAAAACAAACTGTGTGCCTGGCTGCGTTGGAGGAGCAAAGGAACTGAAGGATCTTCTTGCTCAGCAGTGGTCAGATCACATCTGAATTACTGGGCAATGCACCCCAGCTCAAAAAGGATGTGGAGAAAGAGTAGGGGGCCCAATGGAAGAGAAGAGGATGGCCCAGGGCCTACAGCAGGTGAGGGAGCTAAGAGTGTATAAATTAGTGAGGGGAGGATCTGGGGTGATGTAGTAGTAAACAACTAATTGATGAACAGTTTGACAAAGGTGACACAGCCAAAATCTCTCCAGAGGAGTAGGGCAACACTGGGACAGGTCACCCAGAGAGGGCATGGATTCTTCATTAGGACTTGGCTCGGCAAAGCCACAGCTGCCCTGACTCAGTGGTGGTAACCATTCTGCTCTGTAGGGGCAGGAGGCTGGACCAGGAGGTCTCCAGATGTCCCTCACAAGCCATGCTGTTACAATTCTGTGGTTCATCTTCTAAGGTCCAGGATAAATAAAAAAGTAAAACTGCCTAATGTGGTAGTTCCCTGGCCAAAGCCAGGCACCTTGCAGGGACACGGTGGCTCTGTGTTTTGGGGACACTTGCAGGGAGTGGAAATCCATTAAGGGAAGAAGGCTTTTTGAAGGAGAACAACAGGCTAGGGCAGGTTCCTGTCACAGAGCAACGTGTCCCATGAGGAAGGACTAGCACTAGACCATTTGCAACTAGTAAATTGTCTCCCAGCATTCCTGATAGAACATGCCACACTGGTCTTAGCTAGAGGTGAGGAGCTGGTTGGGGAAGCAGTGAAAACACGCCAAGATCTGCCCTGAGGAAGGCAGACTTCTGGGAGACTCGTGGAAATCTGTGATGAGCAGTGGTGTCAAACTGAAAAGCCAGGCAAAGGCTCGGGAAGTTTTTGAATCTGGTGAAGCCAAAGGACTTTACTCACTAGAAAAACCAGTTTAGCAGAGTAACACAGCCAATTCCACAAGCTGAATGTCAACAAACAAGGACTTGCTCATAAGGGAACAAGACTTCTGCAAGACTCACAATGGTATGGTTTGTTGGAGAAGAATGTAAATTATTGTGAAAAGGTGGGTCTCAGGAAATGAGAGTGCACTGAAATCTCATGTGAATGGCTTGGAAACCGAGGACCTGGAAAAGAGCACAAAAACCACTATTTGTTGAGTTCCAGGGCTTTATGTGAACTGCTTAATATCTGGTGGTCTTGTAACAACAGGATTAACTATAATAAATATTACCATGAAATTAGTTTGGGACTGAATTTTGGGGAAAAAAAGCCTTTCCTTGCTAGTCTGAGCGTGAGTTCAGCCTGGAAAAGAAAAGGCTGCAGGGTGACCTAATTGTGGCCTTCCAGGACCTGAAAGGAGCCTACAAGAAAGTTTGAGAGAGACTATTTACAAGGGCCTGGAGTGACAGGACAAGGGAGACTGGCTTCAAAGTGAAAGGGAGTAGGCTTAGATGAGATATTAGGGGAAAATTCTTTACTGTGAGGGTCGTGAAGCACTGCCACAGGTTGCCCAGAGAAGCTATGAATGGCCCATCCCTGGTTTTCTGCCAAATCAAGGCCAGGTTGGATGGGGCTCTGAGCAACCTGGTCTAGTGGAAGGTGTCCCTGCCCATGGCAGGGGTGTTGGAACTGGATGATCTTCAAAGTCCCTTCCAACCCAAACCATTCTGGTATTCTGTGGTGAAGATGTGCCTAATTACTGGTTTGGCAGGCAGGAAGAGAAAATGAAACAGAAACATTTATGGCCATCACTGTCGCTTTTTGTAGTCCTCTGGTTCTTCTGTATTCCTCTGCAGGTCTTCTGGGTGCACTTATCCTCTCCTGAAAGAAGAAAATGTTCAAAAAGTGAAAATGTTTTCGACCTTTTCTCTCTTCCCACCCTGCCAAGGAGATGACAAATGTCACTTGAAAGCTGTGGATGTTGTAACAAAGGTGCAGGGAGATAATGTATATGCATCATGATGTATATGCACAGGCACAACCTTCTCTTCTGAGCCAGGCTATTCAAGAGCACCCGTGGGTGTGCAAGAACACTGCAGGAAAATACTTAAAAGAACAAGAGTGGCTTCCATATTCATTTGCAGCAGGTCAGGGATGGAATCCTGCCCCTCTGCTCAGCCCTGAGAGGCACATCTGCAGTGCTGGGTCCAATTCTGGGCTGCTCAGGACAGGAGAGACATGGAGCTCTTGGAGCAGGTCCAGAGGAGGCTGCTGGAGATGCTGAAGGGATGGAGCATCTCTGGCAGCAGGAAAGGCAGAGGGAGCTGGGGCTGTTCAGCCTCCAGAGCAGACTCTGAGAGGGGACCTCCCCCAGGTCTGTGGGGTCTGCAGGGAGGGGGCAGAGGATGGACCAGGCTCTGCTCGGGGGGGCCCAGCAATGGCACAAGAGCAACGGGCAGGAACTGATGCCCAGAAAGTTCCACCTGGACATGAGGAAGAGCTTCTTTGCTGGGCAGTGACCACAAAATGGAACAGATTGTCCAGAGAGGGTGTGAAGTCTCCCTCACTGGAGATATTCCAGAACCATCTGGACACAATCCTGTGCCATGTGCTCTGGGATGATCCTGCTGGAGCAGGGAGGTGGGACCAGATGAGCCACTGTGGTCCCTTCCAACCTGGCCAGTTCTGTGATTCTGTGACTCCAAAATTTCAGAGGAGGACATGTCCCATGTAACTGAGTAACAGGAGAAAGAACTGAATGATTTAGAGACCATCATTCTGTCAAGATGTTCTGGTGATGAACAAGGACAGTGAAACATATGTTGTTTGAGTAGTCACACAGACCTAGGGGAAAACATATGATACAAGTCATGTCTTTCAGTGTTCATAAAACACAGTAGCTACTCAGACATGTGCCATAAGGACATGTTTTCCCAGGCTTAAATGGGTGACTCTAATGCCAGGTACCACCACCTTCTCAGTCCTTCACGTTCTCTTTTGTAGGTAAATGTACTCTTCTCTTTCCCCTTTTCTGGTAACACTCCAGTAGTGCCTCTTCATTTGCCCTCTCTGGTTTTCTTCCTAGACAAAAACCCAGAGAAACAGGACTACTGGCATCCACCAAGATGTGTGCAGGCTCCAACTTCATTAAACAAGCACATCTTTCCCTACCTCTGCAATCCAAAACATGCTCTGGCACTAAGTTTATCTTTCAAGGACCTTCTCAGAGAAAGCCCATTGTGTATGTACTTTGCAGGGTCATCCAGCAAAGCTCCCTTCACCATAGGTATCAAGACAAAAGAGGGACATTCTGATACCTTCCCTGCTCTCAGTTTCCTCAATAATCTTGAGGACAGCTTGGGGTGCAGTTAGGGTCATCTAGGGCTGTTCCTCCCTTGCCTGACTTGTCCGAATCAGAGAGTCATTTCCTCCTTCAACCAGCTTTCTCTGACCTTGTGCAGTGCTTCTGCTATGGAAAGTCACACTGTTGGTCTGCTCTCACTGGTTTTAAATGTTAGAACCACCCTAATTTCCCTGGTCTTCTTGCTGAGAAAGTCCAACCAAGACAGAGATGTTTGGAAAAGTGATTTCACACAGGAAGGAGCCTTACATGTGATATGGAGTCGTTTAGAATCATAGAATAATAGAAATGTTAAGGTTGGAAAATACTTCTAAGATCAT
>VZRE01001894.1:0-29514 GCA_013396775.1 Cephalopterus ornatus
GGTCCCTTCCAACCCATATGATTCTATGTAAGTTAAAGACATTCACTTGAAAATGCTACTTTCCTAGTCATGATCGTATTTTGGGACTATACGAGAGACACTGCTAAAAGTGCATTACAGGAGGGCTTGACACGAAATTACTGCTATTAGGATTCTCATACTAAATCACACTTCAATCAGTTCCATTTCCTCACAAGTGGAACTGTTACTCTACTGGACCAGTAACCGTGCAAATTGTTGTATTTTTAGTTACCTCTCCTAGCACTTTGCAGCTGGAAGAGGGAGAGGGGAGAGAACAAGTGCGTGCAGTCTGACTGTGTTCCCTCAGCCCAAAAGCAGAGCAGCAGGAGCACCAGCCACTTACTGTGTGAGCTGCCAGCAAGTGGCACTGCAGTTAATGTGGCATTAGAATTAAAAGGAGATTAAATCTTTATCCACAACTAAGTGGGTATGCAAGGTAATAGGACCAAGCCTGGGACATTCACAAACAAAACTCACAGAGAGCAAGCAAGTAAATTATTTGAGACTGCAGGGTATTAAGGAGCTGAGGAACTCCTTACCCTGTATTAAAATAGGTGGAAAAGAATAACACTAAGAATGTATTTAAAGAAAGTAGTATTTTAAAGCAAGTGGTAAGCTAGTCATTGAAAGAAAAATCAACATTTACATATTTATTCTGAAGATCCAAGAGCCCAGTTACAAATACAGATAAACTAGTTCCCTTAAACTGACTTCTCCACTTGAGAGGTCAAATTCAAGACAGAATCCTGTTTCTTACAGCATTAGAGCTGCATTCCATGTTCTGCACTTTTCCCAAAGCAAAAAATGGTCAGTGCACTTGGCCAGTATGGACCATTCCTGCTAGGATTGCTTTATTTGGAGCAGGAACAGTAATTTTGGAGAGAGCTTCCAGTAGGTTTAGATGAGTTTCAACAGTTGTGGAACTGAAAACGGTGCATGGGTCAGGTACAGGAGTGGCAAGGAAAAATTTTGCTGGACTTCCTAATTAGGGTGGCAGGTTATAGTTAGTTATGATTCTAGTACTGGATTAACTGTCTCATATGAGATAAATTCATTTAGTAGCACACATATACAAGGGTTTTATCTCAAATGTTCTAGGTGCTTTTATGAAGTTTAATGTATTCATAGACCCAGGTGGCAAACAGTTCCTGCAATATATAGAAATGGGTAAGCCTTGCAAATGAAATTTTCCATGTACTGCCCTCTTGGATGTTTCTGGCATGGTGCTTTTCTACTTCCATTTTCCTTAGAAGTGCTGGATAGTATTTACAAGGAGCAGTACTACCCTTGCCTTTCCCCGTACTGCTGGTCTGACAGAGTAGGGTAGGTCAGGGAGATTTTACCACATAGACAGATGCCTTTATAAAGACCTACAATTCTATGCAACTTTCTATTAACCGAGTAAACATTGAACTGTCTTCCAGCATTATAGGTTGCTGCCAATCAATTTACATTTTCTACCTTTATATGCACAAGAAGCATAAACCAGCACTTAACAGATTTTAATATCTAGATAGTCTAAAAGAAATAGTAACACTTTGTATCACTTTGAAGTACACTTTGTATAAAACTTAAGTTAATAAAGGGTCTACACTGTTATTAACGCACTGTGGTTCACTTCTTTCTGTTACACAAGGTCGAGTACCCACTTTATCAGATGAAATAGCAACATTTAGGTACCAGAAATCAAGAATAAACATAATGTCGAGCCAGTGCCCTGGAATAGGTGCGGTTGCATTTTCCCTTGTAAAGTGAGCAATAAACAAAGCAGGTGCTCAGTCAAACACTATCCCCTCTCCAGCATTGCCCTCCCACTGCACACATGGGAGTTTCTGAATGGGATAAGCAGCCATTTGGAAGGCAAAGAGCTAGCAAAAGTTGAGAACTCCTGACTACAAGACACTGACTACATGGCACTCCAGTCCTGCACTGACAACAGGACAATAAACTGGCAAGAAGGAAAAAATTAATTCACTGTCCCTCCAGTGCAAGGAAATCATCCCTAATCCAGGTTTTCCATAGCCACCCAGGTGGGTTATGAACATGTAAAGAAGAGCAAAATGAGTTGTTGGATTTGCTTAAACATGAGCAATCTGGACATGGGGCACTCGAGCAGGAATTTGCTGCTGCAGTCCTCTGCCTTCGCTGTCCGGACATGTTCCCTTTCCTGATGGGAGGAGTTACTCAGCAGGGAAAAACGCTGAAAGCCCACACAGCACAACTGGAGACCAGCACAGTAGCCTGCACATAACCTGTTATCTCCTTACACTTCTCCATCTGTCCCTCGGCCACAATACAGACTGCAGAGATTTTGTAAGCAAAAAAAACCAAAAATTAACACAACTTATGCTGTACCCAAACTGTGCCTTTGTCTGTCCGTGTTGCACTGCAGATCTCCTCTGCTGCACTCACCCTCCTCCCCCTGTTCTGCTCATCAAGTAAGCACAGGAGTGTCTAAACTAACATAGCATTGGGCACTTCCAGTGCTCCAGTCAGGAAGCAAAACTTGAAAATTTGTTAGGCAGAGTACCAGAAGCAAAATTTAAGACTTGAAAGTGTTACTTACTCATGGTAGCAATCCCATTTAAAAGAGCCAACCAAATAACACCTAAGTTTTAAACAGCATTATTTCATGTTGGATTTATCCACGAAAGGAACCATGCTGCATTGAAGGGTCACACAACTAAATTCATTAAAAAAAAAAAAAAAACACAACAAACCAACCAAAAAAACCCCCATGATACACATACACTTCTTTTTTGAGTTTAACTGAATTTACAAAGCTTGCATACATCAATTTAACCAACCCTTTATTTCCTCCTAGTTTGAAAATTACTAGTGACATGCCATATATTTTAAACTTTGAAGAACCAGTACTGAATATTTACATATTTATTCCATGCTTGACACTTTTCTTTTTCAGTTCAAATTCCCTGAAAGAAACCAAATGATTCATATCCCTGCTAGTTTCCAAAACAGTAAAATTTCTAAAAAAATAAACCAACCTTAAACACATGATCTAAAGGAGTGAGTCCACTTTAAAAATATTTATGCAGTGCTTCTTAAAAAAATAGCATTAAAAACAGTAATGCCTGTGAGAGCTCCACCCATTTTAGTCATTACAATTATCAGTAAAATTACATCTTCCTATTATTTTACCATTCAGAAAATTGTTTGGCTTCCAATCCAAATTTGTTCATGTTATTTTAAATAATGTTAAACCCTTTATGAACTCATACTGTTCCCTTCAGGGGCATCCAGTCAATTCAGGGAAATGTCAGTCGCCTCCCAAGCAGTGGGACACTATCTGAGTCTCCACACAGAGAAAGTACAGGGTCTTCTGTGGTTCAAATAAAAACCTACTTAATTTATCCAGGCAGTATAAAGCTAAAGCAAACAAACAAACAAATAATTTAGCATATTACCATACTTTAGAAACACTTAAAATAGGGTATTAAAGTTTATGAGTCTAGGCAGACAAGCTGTCCAAAGTAAGTCAAAATTATGTAAAACAAGAACATTTCAACTGGGCCTTATTTAAGTCGACTAAGACCCCTTTACAGCACTTCTGTAATGTCAAAAGACCAAAGTATAAGTGAAAAACAGCTCAGCTAAGTCTGACAGTGGAGCTCATTTGCAAACACTGCATATGGCCTTTAGACAAGGCTACCACACCTCATCCCATTCAAAAATGCAATAAATGGCTACTGAGAATCTGTTAATTCTACAAAACCCATGGAGCCCAAAGGAATGCAAACACATAAACCTTATTTCAGTCACTGGATTCAATATGAAAATAAATTCAGAACTGAATCTAGTGGTGACATTTCTTTATGAATTCCTGCTCTTCAAAGTTTTTTTTTTGCACTGTATCTCAGTCTAATTGGAGAAACAAGAGTCCAGACCACCTCTTCAAGGGGAAGGTTTAGCATCACTGCCTCACTGTGTGGTTGCTCAGTGTATACACCTGTGTCTCTGCCCTCTCCTCAACTATGTAAGTCAGAGAGGCAGGCAACAAATTAACTCCAGGACTTTAAGGGTACAAGTATCTTGCTTTCTAACTGCATATGCTGCTTTCAAATGAAATAACACTTGTGCTCCTAATGCATGAGCTGGAGTTGTAAAGTAAGTGCTGGAATGTTGTCTTATTCTTCCTGAAGTCAGTGACAGATTTTAATCTAATTTTACTTGGTGTGGGACCTTAAGTTTCTAATCACATTACCCAAGATGTACAACAAAACCTACATAAATTACATTTACATTTGTATTGTTTCACAGATTAATTAATTTCAGTCAATCTTCTATCATATGCTACTTCACCTGCTGTCAGATGGACCTCATTCATTAATTACCCAGGCTGGCTAAACAAAAGAAACAAAGGAAGAAAAGGGCTAATGGCTCTAAACCTGAGAGGAAAAAAAACTAAAATTGCCTTACATATACATTTTTTAAATTTTCTTGCAGTAATAAGTCACACACAAAACACCTGTACCTTTCTTTTGGCACAATGAATATTTTAGAAGTCCTTCAAGTCTCAACTCAAAAGAGCTGCTTTACTGAGTATTGTCTACTGAAATCCACAAAAAAATTGAAACATTCTTCCAAAGGCAACAAAAAAAATTTACAATTGTACACAAAAAGTCTTGAATTTTATTGAAATTTCAAGTCTTGTATCAAACAAAAGCTTTTTCTTCAGACAAAAATATTCTCTTGGTGTCCTCCAGATACCAGAAATTCTGAATTGGTCCTTTAGTGACGCTGCTTTCTTTGTCATCTGCACAGAAGTCCACAAGGCTGGGCTGTTCCACCATTAGGTCTCATTTTATCGTGTGAAGGAACGTACATGACGACCTCTTCCACTGCCTCCACTAACAAACTTTCCTCTTGAGCCACCACTGCTACTACTATTAGCACTTGTCCAAGACGGTCCAATTCCTCCGCGGCCTCTGGAAGCACGATCGCGAGGACTCGGTCGGTAGCCTTAAAGCAAAGAAAAGTATACTCAGTTGGAAAAAAAAAAAAAAAAAAAAAAACCACAAACACCAATACTCAAACATTTTAAAAGCCTNAAAAAAAGCCCTAGGCGGAGAAGCTGCTGCAAAAGCGTAAGGAACAAAAACCAGATGAGATACAAACAGCGTCTGTTTCCTCCTTTTAACTTTCACTTTTCTCTTAGGCAAGCATTTCTGCTTGAGTTGCGCTATAATTACCATGTAGGTACGAAGACAACCGAATGGCAAAAATCTGAACACACAATTAGGTTCTGCGATCAAGTGTTCAATTCAGCAAGTTTTATGGGGTACAGGGCAGGTCGTACGAAAGCATGTATTTGACACAGTCTCAGTGACAACTGTTCATATATGCTTAAAACATTTGCTGAATTTCAAGGTGTCTGCAGCATCCTTGCATGGTTTCATTTGTAAAGCAAAAATGAAATTCAAGGAATTCTCTATAGTTCGATGCCCATATGAATACCATGTACCTGCTGAACTTAATGGTCTCAGTGGTGGCAGTGGACCCCTGTTAAAATTGCTTTGACCACCTCTACTGTCATTGTAGGTTCCCCTGGGCGTACTCTGTGCACTCCAACTTGAGCCTCGAGTGCCTTCACGACGACTGTAATTTCCTAGATAGGAGAGAAAAACCCACACATTGTTGAGCCAAAAAAAAAAAACAACCTGGTTGAGTTTTTTTCCATTTCAATCTTCACAATACTCAATGTGGCAACATAATATTTACTTAATTCAGATAAAGATACTCTGCATTAACATACCCTCAGTATTCCAACTCAAAGTCTACAAGTTACTGTATTCTACACAGAGTAGGGGGAGAGTATCTATTTATCAGGCAAGAACTCAAGCTTAAAAGACATTATTCAGTGTATTAAGACAGACTCCTATACTTTCAGGTTTTGGGGTAAAGTAAATCCTACTATTTATAACTTTGTAAATGGAAGTATTTTCTGCTTCTATTTTGCAAGGACTCACCCTAATTATAGGATGGAAGTGAAAGGAATGCAACCCTTTGTATATCTAAAAGAAACTTAAATTCTGTAGCTAGTATCTGCAGGTTCACTGAAAATTGCATCTTATTCTTGTCAGGAACTTCTATTTATTCCAAAGTCTCATTTAAACCCAGAGATGTACTGCAGTGCATGATTTCAGGAACTACCATGTCAAAAAAGGCAGAGAAGCACTCCAACAGTTGCTAAACAGCTGATTCCTTTTGTAAAAGAGAGGGAGAGAGAGGCATCATAGGAATTCACAGCCTTGTTTCAATTCCACAGAATTCGAGAGAACCTTTTCTGGTGCCAAACAACCTATTTCAACAATGCTTCAGGAACATCTCACACTGGGGACAATTCACTGCTCTGAAATTGGGTTAGTATTAGTGAACCATTTTTTGCATGCATTTACTCCAGTTCTAACATGGAAACAACATACCTTTAGAAGCAGGTGGTGTAAAGAACCTGTTTTGACTGTGAAAAGCTCCTCGTCCTCCTCGATTCCCTGAGAACCCACCACGTGAAGAAATCTTCTGTGACACCTTTGGTGGCCTTTTGGCTGGTGGTATCCCATCTGGAGCAACCACTTCTTTGCTCTCTGCAGCAACAAAATCATCCACGTGCATGGAGGGTGGCCTGCTTGTATTTTGTTTCCTCTGACGGAAGATATCATGCGGCCGAATTCCTTGTCCAAATCCTCCCCTGCCTCTTCCTCTTGGTGGTGGCACAACATGAGCTCTCTTTGCAGGCTCTATGTATTCAGATTTCCCACTGTCATGACAAACCATGATTTACTTAGTTAATGTAAAACTGTATTCATACTGAAGGTCAGGCATTCTCCATATCGGAGATGCAATTTGAAAGGTATTTTACGTTTTTAGAACACACAAATCAGTGCTGAACACAATGTCAACTCATTAAACTCATGTTACCTTGAAGTTATGAAGGTCTCATGCTTGTGCTTGCCGAGCTTGAACCCTTTTGTGGTTTTTGTGCG
Source organism: Cephalopterus ornatus (assembly GCA_013396775.1). Taxonomy (NCBI): domain Eukaryota; kingdom Metazoa; phylum Chordata; class Aves; order Passeriformes; family Cotingidae; genus Cephalopterus; species Cephalopterus ornatus. The sequence continues at coordinate 7,023 of VZRE01001894.1, forward strand.
TCCAGGAGATGATGGTTCTGACAAAAATGATCTCTCCAATTCAGCTTGCAAGTCAAAGTCACTGCAGCCCTTCTCTGACAGTTCAATTAAGTCAACTTTCACCTGCAATGATAGAATTGTTTTATCACAACAGTCATTACTAGCACCTCTGAAGAAGAAAACATGCTGCACAAGGATGGAAGATATTCGGCTTGGGTTCTTCTGGAGCAAAAAAGCTCCACCCTCTACCTTTTAATGCTGTAGTGTGGCTCAAAACAAAGAGCAGCAGTAGAAAAACAATAAAAAAAAAGCAGCAGAGCTGCAGCAAAATTGTCCTGATAGTTCTGAATCACAGCAAAGTGAGGGGCATACCTCTTAAACAGAAACAGCTGTCTTGTCACTAAATGACCTATAGCGAGGCAACTCTCTTGCATAAGGTACAGCCCTATAACTTATTAATGCCGCTTAAAAAATTTAAAAAAAATTAAAAACACAAGTATCTTTGCATGCAAATTAAGGAAAAGTAAAACCAAAAACAGGTGAAGGCAAGGAAGTCAACAGAAACAGATAATTTCTCACTTAAGAAATTATGACAGTGCCAGTTGCTTAATTCCAGGATAAAAAAAAAGGCGGGATGCTATTGTATATTTTTCACAATTAGCTTTACAATTTAGATTATAAAAAGAAACTTTCAAGTACTGTGAAAACTTTTTGTGCAAGTAGTTTCATTTACTACCGCCATTTTCTCACTTCTGTTACATTAGAGCAAATATTTAAAAAAGAAAAATATAAAAAGTGTAGCTATCAGGCTCTGTGAATATTACTAAAATGACAGAAGACAAGCAAGGAGAAGCAAATAAACCATGTTCTTTTCTACCTGAAGGGAAGTTATAGCCAGGTGGGGATTGGTCTCTTCTCCCAGGCAGTTAGCAATAGGACAAGGGGGCACGGGCTTAAGCTCTGCCAGGGGAAATTTAGGCTGGATATTAGAAAGAAATTCTTTACAGAGAGAGTGGTCAGGCATTGGAGTGGCCTGCCCAGGGAGGTGGTGGATTCACCGTCCCTGGAGGTTTTTAAACTGAGATTGGACATGGCACTCAGTGCCATGATCTAGTAAACGGACTGGAGTTGGACCAAGGGTTGGACTTGATGATCTCTGAGGTCTTTTCCAACCCAATCGATTCTATGATTCTATGATTTAACACCAGTTGCTAAAAAGGCCCATCAGCAATGAAAAAGCAGGTTGGGAGTGACACAATTGTTTCTCTAAAGAAGATGATTTCTGCATTAGAGCACTGCAAAGGGTCTCAATTTTGTGCCTGCTTCCAGATGAATCTGAAGACATTTGATAGCCCCTTTAACAAAAGCCAATCCCTCTATCTGGGTCAATTTAGAAGGGTTGAGCTCAAAAAAACAAACCACTTGGCCATGACTTTCTGAAGCTACTGGCTCAGATTAACCCTCATTTTCAAATCCACTTCAGTTACGGTAATGAAGCCTTTTACCATATCCAGATCAGTGTCTATTTCTTCAGCCTGAAAGGGTGAGAACCACATGGACTTCAGCTGGTCATCCATCACATCTGCCAACACGTAGGTAGTCCTGCAACAAAACAGTGCCAAATGCCTGTTTGGATGTGAACTACAACCAACAGCAAGTGTACACAGCACTACAGAACCCGGGGTGAATGTTGCTGCCTTACCTTTAATACTTGCATGACATTAAATACACTGGGACTAGCAGGAAGCAATGATAATGGTGATGTTTAGATTCTGTTTTTAATATACTCATGCATAAATTACTGCATTTTCTTTAGGAAATCACTGGTAGAATGCTCCCACATGTAATGATTTTACCTGTTGTTAAACAAATTCTGAAGAGAGTCTGGTGCAGAAAGAATAGGCTCCACATCTTGGTCGCTCAGTGGACAAGAATCACCTGCTGATTCCAACATCTGCCTCACTCCAACAATGTTGTCCAGTAAGGATTCAAGGCCATCATCTTCTTTAGAACGATCCTGTGTCAAAACAGGACAAGTCAGAACTTTTTCCTCTCCTTAGAGAAGAAAATATGCTTTGGTTAATTATAAAAAAAAGGGGGGAGGGTGCTATACAAAACAGACTCTCCAGCCACAAACAGGGAAACTAAGAAACCTGAATACACAAACAAGAGCAGAGAGCTCCTCAGTGTGGTATAAAACAAGCCATGTCACCATATGCATGTTCTAGTTTTCATTCCCAATTGATGCAATATCCTCCCTAACAGTCCCAAGGAAGACATTGCTCCAGGTTTTATTTAAGAAGCTCCCTGCTAGAGCATTCCAAAGTTCTAAGTGCCTGCTATTTCTCATTCAGAACAGTTGCAGCTTTTAATCTCTTACCACAGATGTAGGCAGCCAGGGAAGGGACAGAAAGGAATGCAGCACTGGAAAGGCATTTGTGACCAACAGGCTGTGGAGCAGCTGTTTCATGGATTCTTCTAAATTAGTCATCTGCCGTACGGCTGCCATCAGTTACACAGGATTAGATTTGAATATTAGAGTTAAATTTGCAATTAGAATCGCAGAAGAGTTGGAGGCATTGAATTCTGCACAACTGGACACTGAATTGGACACTGAATTCTGTCCAATCCCCTCCACACACACTTGAAACAGGACTATCATCAAAGCCAGATCTGGTCAGCCATAACTTTATCCAGACATGTCTAAAAAACGCTCCCAAGGCATGGGATTATCCTGCTCTCACTACAGACCTGTGCATTTTTCCTAATGAAGCACATAAGCTTTCTGCTAAATAAATCCTAAAAAAGTTTATTGAAGTCCCTCTGGATTGAGGCTTTGCTGTTTGTCATATTAGTCACTCCTCCAGCTTACTACCATCTACAACTTCACCGAAGATGTGTCCATTGTTCAGGTCTCTGCTAAAAACATGCAATAGTCACATCGAGCCACAGTAAGCAGTGCCTCATGTTGCTTATTACCTTAAAAATCTGCTTTCCCACTACCCAACGCTCTGTTGTATTCCTTTGCTGCCTTCCATGACACATTTACCTGCCTGTGCTCTTAGGTTGTGCAGATACTCTCAGCACAAGGGATCCCAACCCTATCTGAAATGTCTTACCATTACCACAACACAAACAATCAAGTCAGAATCCATGCTGCATCAGAACAGGTGGGTTTGGGTATCAGTATTAAAATAACAGGAACAGCAAGTACCAATTCTGCAAGGTATGCCAAGAATTGTGCATCCTTCTCACTAAGGAGGGATAGTTTATATTGTTTTCGAAACACCTTAAGATACAAGACCTCAACAGCAACTTGGTTATTTAAATTCTTGTACCATAATATGTTTCTCCAGATCCAGCAGCAGGTTTTCTGGGGTTTCTTCTTTGTTCTGCAGTAGATGCTTTAACTCTGCAGTAGTCAGACCCAGCGTTCTGCCTGGATGGGACCCATCTGTTTCCATAAGGCTTCCGTCATCTCCACAGCATCCCTGAAATATTTGACAATTGGGAAATAAGTACACATAAACGTTCATTATACTTCCAGACTGCAAACCCCTTAAATTCAAACCTGCATTAGAGCATTTAGCAAAACGAGAATTACCTCTTGATTTAAAAGCATATTATGTAAATTATTTTAACAAAAGACACTTCAGTAGGTAAGTTTAGATGCTGCACCAAGATGAATGCAATGCTTTCCTACATAAGCTGAGGTTTGTATCACAGAATTAACAAATATTTTCTAGTCTTTTCTTTACTACACAGCAATACAGCAACTCTGACAGGATTATGTGAATCTAAAACCTGGACACCATAGCATGCTATTCACTTAGGAAATCAATATGGACCAATATGCCTTTCTTTCTACTGAAAAAAAACCAACTTATTTAGTAAACATTTATTCTGCCCAGCTTTCACAGATTTCATTAAAAACTAAAGATGGCACCAATACTACTGATGGAAAAGGCTTACACAGCAATCTCCACAGTCAACTGCTTTCTGGAATAACTGTTCCTGAATATGTCTCAGACTGCACATTTCAGAGAAATGCAGCTGAATTTAAGTATTCAATACATACTCACCAGAGTATCAGAGTTTAGAATCTGTCGCATAAAATCCAAAAACGAAGAGGCCAGTTCACCTGTGTCTTTGCTAAAACTAGTTATTACTCGCTTTAATACAGTGTACAGAGCACTACTGTGTTTTCTTAGAGAGCTGTTTTAAAAACAAAAAAATACTTTATTAGTGCATACATTGTTACCTTACCACTGTAACTTGTTATAAGAAAACCACATATATGCAAAGTAAATCTGGTGAATCTTTGATTACAAAGCTGGAGCTTTACTATTTTCTCTGTACAAGACTGTTCTTTTCACCAGCGCTGTGTACAGATATTTCACACTGCACATATACAGCTATATGCACTAGCTCCAAAACCTGCAGGAAATTACATTTTTGTCTTTGGCAGAAAAGGGATAGAAGTACAGAAATATTCATTTGCACAAGGGCCTTAAGTATAAAGCAGGATCATGCTTGCTGTTACAATGTCACTGCATCCCAGAAAACAAACTGCAAAGGCAACACCAACACAGAAATAGCAAGGCTGTGCACTGAAGCTGACAGCTGGACATATGGGATCGGATCGTAGAAAAAGAAGCATCCATAACTGGCTCATTTTTCATTTACGGTTGAGCAGCTTCTTGCAGTCTGACAGCACTACTTAAAAGAGTGTTTTAAACACCCTTTTATTGACAAGGCTCCTTTTTCTCTTTGTGAACCTCATAACTTTCTTGCCTCTGCGCCTCACCTTCAGCAGACAGAAACAGGTCCAAATACAGGACAAGGAATTAGGTATCAAAACAACACAAGACTGTCCAATGCATGTATATATTCTGTTAGTGGAGTCAATAAAAATAGTTTGGGGAAAAAAAAAAAATCCTCATTTCAAAAGCCTTAATTGCCTGAAGGTCAGAATACTCAGGGGAAGTGCAAACTGAACCCTCTCAAAATAGGGGGAATTACAGACAGCTCTCCAATGTCCCAGTCGAGAGCTGTAACTACTGGACACCTCAAAAGGGAAGGACACAAGCACTATACCTCATTCAAATCCTCCAGCCTTGGAGTAGGGAAATGAGCGTACAAACCTTTTTTCAGTGCTTTGTTCATCTCTTGAAAAAAAGTGCTCCTGTGTGCACACTGTAGAAATGATTCAGAGGTAAAATCTCAAGTGAAAAAGACCAAAATACTGACTAAAGCACTGAAGGCCCCACAGAGAAACAGAAGTTTAGGTGCTTTATCTTCAACATTTTCTACAAATTGGGTAGGAAATGATTTCGCACTGCAGAATTTTTTAAACGACTTCAAGTTGTTTAACAACTGTTGTTGCCAGTGATATCATAAAATACCATACCTCTTTAAGTGATAGAAGCCATAGTCATGTTCAGTGAGGAACATCATTGTTCGGATACATGTCAGCAGACAATTGTAACTGCTTTCAGAATTGGTTAATGTTTCCATCAGAGAGTCACAAATTAAGGGCATCAGCTCTTTGCTTGGTAAGGAGTTGGAAAGCTGCTCTGATTCAGACACAGAGCCTTCTGATGAATTTGGTAAAATCAGTGCAATATCCTAAAAGAATGATTATTACAAACATAGTAAAAATGCATTCTGTATACCAGCAGTAACTACAAACCACACATTAAGTCAGAAGCACTGGTTTATCACCTTATTCCTGTATCTCAGTTATTATTGTCCAGTAAAATATTAACCTAGAGCATCCTTTTTATTTGGTTCTGCTAAGGATTACAAACCATTATTTATTTTAAAAAACATAAAAGTTTCAAAGTGTGAAATATGATGGCATAGCCACAACTAAAAACCAGTCATTGAGTAACATACATATTTTCTTGCCTAAGTAGACAAAATGTCCCTTGACCTCAAAACATTTATCAAAATTCCATGAGTGGCTGAGGTCCTTTGGCTGGTTCAGCCCAGAGAAGAGAAGGCTGAGGGGTCACCTCATTGCAGACTACAAGTGCCTCAGGGGGACAGGGGAGGGGCAGGTGCTCTCCTCCCTCTGGTGACTAGCAACAGGACACAAGGAAATTAAGCTGCATCAGGAGAAGTTCAGGTTGGACACTAAGAAAAGATTCTTCACTGAGAGGTTGATTGGTTGGTCACCAGAACAGGCTCCTCAGGGAAGTGATCACAGCACCAAGCCTGTCAGAGTTCAGAGAACATCTGGATGACACTCTTAGTCACATGGTTTAGTTTTAAATAGTCCTGCAAGAAGCAGAGAGCTGGACTTGATTATCCTTATGGGTCCAACTTAAGATATTCCATGACTCTGTGGTTCTATGAAAATTAAGAGGCTGCAGACACCACCCAGGAAGTTTAAGGTCTACTGTCACCTCTGCATTTTACATTAAATAAAACAAGATTGATTTTCAAATGAATTTGCACGGGCAGAGCGACCCAGTTTAGCTGCAAATGGCTGATTATCTCTACTGACCAACAATACCCAAATGTCTTTCATGTAAGCACGTAAACACTAAATAAAGTAAACATATGCACTAGTAGGACAAATAATGACATGCAAATCTATGTATACACTAATGAGAAACTAACAGGGCTAGTATATGAACCAATTTTCAGATAGCATCTCTTACCTTGCTCTATTAACTTGCACCTTTTTTAGTGGAGGACTTTTACAGTAACAGCAGAGCTTATACATCTTTATATTTGGAATACATTTTCAAGAGGTTTCAGTTAGACAACAAAGAGATACGTATTTATTTAGGTAAGAGGTGAACAGTGACAACTCAAGTTTTGTCAGTGGCCCACAAGGAGAAACAACATCCCTCTCTCAGCTGAGGGGACAGGCAATCCTTGTGCCATTCAGTTTCTGGTCTCTAATGAGCTACCAAAACAGTGCACATAATGCAGAAGACATCTCATAAAATAAAAGTATTTACATTCAAGAGCAACAAGACAGCAAGTCTGCCAAAGCAGCCAACCATGCAAGCTTTTAATTTCTGTGTTTTAACAACGTTGATTTTTTTTTTCCTTTTGGAAAAAAAGCAGGCACTTAGGAAATAACCTCATTTAATTTGTCTCCTACAATTAAAAACACACATTATGCATTAAATATAGAAAATACCTGATCACAGAGGGACTGCAGAAGGGAAGTTACATATTCAGCGCACTGCTGATGAGTGACATTGTCTCCAGCTGATCGCATCAAAGCCAAGATCTCCTGGAAAACTTCTACATACTTTTCATCTCCTTTAGCAGTTCCACTGATAAGATGCAGAATAGCTGATTTACAAGCTTTATGTGAAGCCAGGGCATCGAGTAAAGCAAGCAGTCGAGTGGTCTGTCCAGTGTACTGTTTCTCTTCTGTGTTGCTGAAAGGACACCAAAGCATCCTGAAAAAGCTGTTTTAAAGTGATCTCAAAAACTACAAAAACAACCATTACAGAAGTTATATTTCTGCATTTTAAGAAAAAATCCACCTAGTTTACATACTTAAACTTACAGTTTCATTTACACTCTGAAAACTGCTCAGCTAGTTGCAAAGAACTTCTGGTTGCATCATAAATTAACTACTATGCATTTAACAATCATACCAAAAATACCTAATTATATACAAATAAATATGGTTTTATAGAAACAGTATCTATGTGGATAATTATGCTTTTAAAGAAACAGTACTTATTGTTTCAAAACCCTCTGAATCTGTCATGTTCGGCTTCCTCCATCTTACAAACATCTACCTATATGTAATCCCAGTATGCAAACTTCACTGGCCTACTTTTCTTATTAATGCGAGATAGATCCTTAAAAGCACTTCACAGGCAAGATAAGGCTTTGCAGAGACAGCCTGAAATAAAAATCTTCCTAAAATACTTACCACGAACATACAACATGAAACTGTCTACATCAAAACTTAAAGGTATGAGCTGGTTCCTTCGCAACACTGAGCATTATCAGGACACAATATATAGTAATGGACTGAGAATTCACTCAGACCATAATGAATAAATAATACTTCTGAAAGTATTTTCCTAGTGCTAAATCTACTGCACAGAACCAAGGTGAATTTAACAGTTCATTAAAGAAATCTTTGCAACAGAAAACAAAGATACCTTTGCAGGTCTTCTACAATCAGATCCAATACAGTCCTCATGATGAGAAGAGCAGTAGGTGAAGCCAAGTCACACAGCTGGACACAAATACGTCTCAACATGTGCTGAATAGGTTGGCAGGACGAACCGGAGAAGGATCGAACGATCTCTTGTATCAGCTTGGCCTGCACGTGGAGGTGCATACTCCACAGCTTCCTGGTGTTCAGTGCCACTGCAATGTCATGTGCTTCAATTACCTGCAGGAACAGGAGGACAGGAGGGTTTTCCTTTCAACTTTTATCATAAAACCTGAATTCTACCACAAGACATTAACAAAGACCAAATACTGTCCTCATCAAAACCATGGAATGCCATTTTCATTATTACAACGAAATGACAGGGCACAATTCTGGCAAATTAAGTACTCCTTCAGGAGCATTATGCTCTTATGCTCACTTATATATCACAATTTCAAGATCCATAACAAAAGAAAGGATAGCCTTAATACACCAAGAGTTTGGCATTCAGGGTTAAATTCAAAGGCTTCAGAAACAATCATTTAAATGACAGAATGGGAGTCTAGATAATCTCCCAAGGAATGAAAGAATAACATATGACTGCTTATTTAAGAAAAGTGCTCTAACTAATACCAATTTTGTTTCTGCCAAAAAAGACCAATTTACAAAGAATCTATACAAACACAAATGCTTTACAACTTTAATTCATCCTTTCACGCATCTGTTTTTTCCACAACTTTGAAAATGGTCTAAGGTCATACATACAAAAAATTCTTTTAAAACTACATAAATCTAAGTTATACCTGAGTAGTCTGCATGGGCAGTGGAAGAGGCAGCAATTCTGAAAGCAGTATAAGTCCAGAGAAAAAGCCTTCAGGAATTCTCAAAATTGAAGAGAGAACTTCCTTCAGCATTAGGGACCAAGTATTGTTTGCCAAAGTTTCTTCAGAAATGGTAAGTTTTTCATTAACACCTTGAGTAAAAGTCAGTAAGATATCAACAATGTCATTCTGAATCTTTTGCTCATCGCTATCTAAGCGGCCTGAGAGAGGAATGGAGCAGAGGAGCATGTGTAGAGAAACAAGCGCTGCTGGAACACGCATGTCTTTGAATTCAAAAGATCCACCCCTCAGGAGTTCTGTTAGCATTGTTTTAAGGAGAGTAAGGGTACAGCGGGCCATAGAGATAGTAGTAACTCTGTGGAGTGTGGTGCCCATGTTGACATGGAGTCGCCAAGGCTGAATAAGTATGCTGTTCAGCTTCTGTAATACCCGGATAAAGGTGTCCATTCCCTCGGAAGAAAAGAGCTGAATAACTGCAAGATTCCATTTAAGGTCTTTCTGTTGACCTGCACAGAAAACAAATAACATTTCTGTATGTCTAATTTCTCCTGGGCAACCACAGTTGCACTTTATGCACATTTGAGTAGAAGACTTAAAAAACTACATTTTGTACTCTAACCAGTACATCTGTTAACCATTACCTTCTACCAAAGGCGGTGGACATGCAATATGACAAAGAACACGAAGTGCAGTAGGAAGACCAACTCCATCTGGGGTCATCAAACTGTCAATATTCTTTTGGGGGAAAATTAAAAAAAAAAAAAAAAAAAAAAGAAAGAAACTATATTACAAGGAAGGACTTTATGAGTACATCACTAGCTTAGTATTCAAATTCAATATTCAATTACTGTAAGTATGTCACAAAATTTAAGTGCAATTATCCCACCTTTTGGGAAGCAGTCACAAATAAGGCAGTAGCAAAAAGAGGAGGGTCAACACTTGCATTGTGGTTTTATGGGAAGCAAAAAGATTTAAATAATTGGATCTTCACATCACATATTTACATTAGATTTTGTTTCAATTAATGTAACAGTGCAAGACCTGGTCTAGATCAGAAGCTTTAATAAAAACATGTTCTGGATAACTGTACACATTTTTAAATATCAGACATTAATACATATCTAGGAGAAAATACCAAATTACAAAAAGTCCAAGCTTATAGGGCACAACTAAAATATAGCATCTTATCTGTATTTTACTAACCTGTTTGATATATTCAATAAGATTTGGAATACAATTTATTTCAAATCTAAGGTTTTTCAAAGGTTCAAGCCACTTGCTGAGCTCTGAGGGGAAAAAAAAAAAGACTTAGGTCAGTGAATTAATGAACATAAAACCTTTTCCAATCATAACATACTTAATTTACACAATAGGTACTAAGGCCAAGTGTGAAATTTGTCAGTCATATAGTGCAGCTGTAGCCAGCTAAAAGCATCAAAAAAATAAGACTTCAGAACAGGCAATACATGTCATGTCCGCAGACAAAATTCATCAAGTCAACCCAAACACTCAATTTTCATCTCGCTAATTCTACAACTGATTTCATAATTTAGTCTAATAAACTAGCCCCATTAAAGCGTCTGATGATCGGGTGAGGAGCAAAGAAATAAAAGCATGGCAGAAAAGAGAATTAAACTAAAACTTTGAAGCATTCTGATTTCTTTCAGTGCATTTATGTTTTGGAGAAATTTTTGTTATGTCTACATGAGTCAACTAGGCAGTGCAGAGCATAACTCCAGATATCAGTTTCAATGTTCATGTGTCAAAATAATCCCCAGCAGGATTTTTCCAAGCGACCCAGGACTGATCAGTGAGTCAACACAAGCCAAGAACACATCAAGACACAGCTTGGAGGTCAAAAGATTTAGAAACAGGGTAATTTGGACTATTCCACGCCAGTTGGCCTTGGTGACAGAAAACAGTACCAGGATTATTCACTACTTAAGATCCTACAAGACTACATCCCTGTCCTGGTTCTGGCTGGGACAGAGTTCTTTTTTTCTTCTTAGTAGCTGCTGCAGTGCCATGTTTTGGATTCAGCATGAGAATATTGCTGATAATACAGTAATGTTTTGGATGTTGCTAAGTAGTGCTTACCCTAAGCCAAGGACTTTCCAGTGTCTCATGCTCTGCCAGTGAGGATCTGCACAAGAAGCTGGGAGGGAGCACAGCCAGGACACTGATCCAAACTGGCCAAAGGGATATTCCATACCACAGGATGTTATGTTCAGTGTGAAAACTGGAGGGGGTGGGTGGCTGGATGGGGCCAACCACTGCATGGGGATGGGATGGGCATTGTTCAGCAGGTGGTGAGCAACTGCATTGTGCATCACTTGTTTTCTTGGGGTTTATCTGTTTCTCTCCTTTTTATTACAATTATTTTTATTGTTATCATTAATATTATTAGTATTATTATATTTTTCAATATATATTTCAATTATTAAACTGTTCTTGTCTCAACCCATGAGTTTTATTGTTTTTCCCCACGGGGGAAGGGTGAGGCAGCGAGCAAACGGCTGTGTGGTACTTAGTTGGCAGTGGGGGTGAAACCACAACAATCATGATAGTGAACAACAAAACTAGGAGCCAGCTTACTGACTAGTTAGTCCACTTTTAGTCTCCTATTTTCTCTCCTATTTTCAACACAGAAATAATTTCAAACTTCCTGTAATTATCCAAAATTCACGGTAGTTAGTATAGCTTGAGAAATAATTTAACTATAAATAATTTCCTATTTAATTCTCATTAACAGAAAAAAATTACACATTATCTCAGTGACTCAACTAATCAGATCCAGCTGGAGAAGGAATTTCATTATCCAACCCAGACAACTGTGAAGCACCAATTATCCACACATAAAAGGTTTCTTCTATACATTCAAACAATTCAGTTGATAATGACACGTACTGTACCTTGCAATTTGGTGTTATTTTCATCTGCTTTACAGAGCTTCAGCAAAGGTGCTGAGTGCTGTTCCAGCATTTGGACATCACTGGAAGACTGTACCACCAGCAAAACAAGGATGCAGGCGTAATTATAAGCAACTGACTTCTTAGACTTTGAGTCTCTGGAACAACAATAAGGATTTTCTTTAGATCTCAGCTAATACAACTGTCTATCAGTTAGATTTGCATTATTTGACTCCTAAAAATCTACTTAGAGACCTTTTACCTTCACCAAGGATTGCCCATATACTCATCAACAAAAAGCTCCCAAACAATCTTCACCTATGCTTTTTGATAAGTGAATGCTTTCTTGTACATTGACTTCATACTTATTTCAGCATCAACAAAAAATGTGAGTCAAGCGGCACACAAATATTTTCCATAACTTTGTCCGGTTTACAAATCTCCTTTTAAAATGCACTGCTATCTAAAGTAGTACAACTGCCTGTCAAAACAGTGACTGTATTTAACACTCAAAAGAAAAAGAACCCTCGAAGAGTGTACAGTTTCTGAGTCAAACTTTTTGCTTATTGACTTGTTTCACAGTCAACATTTTATGTTTGAATGAAAACTACCTACTTACTGACGTTTTTCATACAACCAAAATCTGTCCTATATATATTACAGCAACTCTGTGGACGACCTACACAGATTTTGGTTATTAAGTACTTGATTACAAATAACAGACCTGATTTCCTATTACATTCTTCTACTTAGATGTTGTTTTGTTTTTAAAAATATCATGATCTAAATGAAAATATTTTAGATTTACTGAATTATTTATAAAAGATAGATACTTTTAAAATGAAAAACTAAAGGAAATACATAAATGCATAAATTACCCTAAAGCTTCTTTGGAATAGTACTCCATTAAAGTAATAAGACTTTGGAGATTTTTTTCCAGACTGAATACGTGAGCCACAGCAGATCTTCCTACAGGGTTAAAAGTGATCAAGTAAAGGTTGTGAAGTGTTCCCAGCAGATCTGAATGGTCGGTCTCCTCGCTGGCTGTGCACCGCTGAAAGTGGCAGAACAATTCGGAAATGCACTGTAACGTCTGTGTTGAATGCAGGAGCCACAGGGCAAAAGTATCCTCATTGGCACCGTCTGACTGGAGACCTTCCTCTTGATCTGGATCAGAAAACTGACAAAGTGCTCTAACCAACAAGTTTGTTGCTTCGTGTTCAGAAATGAAGAAATGAAGACCCTTCTGTGACTGCGCCAGGAAACGCAATATATCCCGTATAGCTTGAAGCACACCTGGATGTGCACCTGTCACTGGAAGAGACAGTAGCAAAGTAATGCATTCCAAGAAATGGTGACTGTGAAGATACCTGAAAAAAAACCACAAACAAATCCCAGGAAAATAATCAGAAAATCAAAATAATCATCTGTCAACATCGCACAAAAACATTATATAAAATTACATGCCTCCTAGCTTCAGTTCTTACTGCTCTGTAGACTTCAAGATGTAAAAATTAATTATGAAGTAGTACAAAATGTCAACTTCATAAAACATAATTGCTATAATACAAGAAATAAACCCTAAACATAAAACCCTGAACCTTTTCTACACACAAAGTAGCACATTATATTTTAGTAAGTTTGCTGCATCTGAATCACCATCAATGCCACATTAAGTGTTTAAGAAATCAATCATTATAGCCTATATGAGAGACAATTTCTGAAGATTCTTTGCCTCTAGATACATTCAGCCATGACCTACACCTCTACTATCAAAGAAACCTGCTAGCGTTTAGAGAAACACTTTCTAGACAGAAACTTGCTAACAGGGAAATAACTCATGGGATCTTTCAAGTGGCTGAAGGCAGGCAGGCCTCAACACCCCTGCCTGTGCTGTGAAACCAGGAGCAACGCCGACACAACGGCATGACTTCGAACTGAGGCCGACTTGTGTCTTGCCACCTCAGCATGCAGACAGGGATTCCCGACCTGTTTTATCCATACGCATAGACATGTTCCTAGACAACAAAGGGAAAACACTCTAGATCTGTAACCATTTTCAAATGGGACAGCAGCTAGCACAATTGGGCAGCATCTGTGAAGGCTACTCAAGTACAAACACAGCACCAGTAAGAAGGAGAGGTTAACTTCTTGTTATGTGCAGCTAGGTTGATTGAAAGCCAACAAAATAACGGGTACATTAACTTATCAAACTCTCCCAGACTTTATAAGCACAATGCAGAATCCTCCAATGAAGAACAAAGTGAAATAGCTAGAAAAATGTTAGTCAACCAATTCACTCCTGAAATATATCTCTACCAAGCCAAAGGAAATACACTCTAGAAAATTAATTTGCCACTGCCATACCTAAACAGGACAGGGTAAGGATCATCCCTTTCTGGAGGGCCTGTAATGCGTGCCATGGTTGGGAAAGATTTCACAGGTGGCTGAATCATTGTATGAGGAGCAGTTTCCATCAAATGGAAGATCTCTTCAAGAAGACTAACAAGTTTTTCCATCTCTCCTTCGCTTATATTAGAGGACTCCAAAAGATGATCCATGTCCATAGGAGCCTCCACATCATTTTCATATTCTTGGTTGGTTCTTTCAAGTCCTGCCAAGTCCTGGTCCTGCTCTGGCTCTGTGTGATTAGGAAGAGGAGGTGTGTTCTCTGCTAGCTGATCAACCACCTTTTTAATGTCTGACAGAATCTCGTAGAAGTGACATTTCTGGAGAATTGCAGAACCAGCTGTAACCACTCGAACAGTCTGATCTAACAATATGAGTTCCAGGAGTTTCTGATAACCGCTTTTTTCATGTACATCTACACCACCTCTTAGAAACATTTCCATACCCTCGGTCATACTAATGACACTGTCCAAAGCTTTAAAAGCATTAAGTTTAAGGGAGGATGACACATGATCTGCAAACAACAGTTCAAACAACACATTAATAACTCCTGCCTGCAAGAGTGCTGTTATTCCTTGAGTCCCACATTCTCCTAATGACGATACCAGTTTTGTCCCAGCTTTGAGTTGTCGAACATTCAAAGCAATGGGCTGTTTGAGAGCCACCTGAAGGTTTAAAGCTTGCAGGGTCCAGTCTACTAGCTGGGTAATATAGTCTTGCTTTGTGTCTTTCACCAGCAGGTAGCTCAATCCTTTTACTATTAAACTCGGAATTTCTTCTAATGCAGTGACCCACTTTGCACCCCTTTCCTCTTGATATAATTCCAACAGTTCAGTTAATTTAACTGAGGCTTCCACTGCCCCTGAATTTTCTTTTTCTGGGTCTTGGTCCTTTATTTTACCAACTTCATTTTCAAATACAGTCTTGTAAGGGCAGCTGAAGTATAAAAGAGGTCCGAGCTCCTTTTCAAAAGGCTCATATGTCACAGGAGGCACAGATGCCAGATCCTCAGGAGTATATTCAATATCAAAGCTTGGATACTTAAATGTTTCACGTTCCAGATCAGCAATTCCATCTTCATCACTTGAAATCTGCTCATAGCCATCATCTCCTACAAAGAAAAAGATTCAGTTAAGAATAAACATGTTTATAACTGCAGAGAATATTTTCAAAGTAATAACTCATTTAATACAAATATTACTGACTAGAGAACAATCATACACTTACATATAAAAAAGCCTTCTCTCTCCAGATATAAGTGAAATCCCCAGCTGAAAGGGTTTTTTAATGTAATTATGGAGACATTTAAAAGAATGTATAAAGCAAAAATTGTAACTTTACTAAAAGAATATTGTCCAATTTTCTTCCTATGATTGCATCTATCATAAAATTTCTAAGCTGAAATTTCGCACAGGCGTGGACGGGAACTTTAAGTAATACAGGAAGATGACAACTGACTATTAAATAACTTCATTTGGGTTTTAATTAAGAAACAATTTCTTTCACCACTTTCCTACATTTTTAAACAAAACATAATATGACTGAATGTTCATTCTCACCCATACAAGTCGTATCCATTTTCCTCTATTTATAGAAAGGAACAGGAAGCTTTACTATAACGGAGTAAATATTCATTCTCAAGAGATGTCAGAACCATAAATAAGGCAGGCAATGGTGCAACAACCACGGGAAACATACCCAGTTCTCTTTGCACCTAGGCACTGTAATGGTAGTGCCATCAAAATTTGATAAACCTCTCTTATTTCTTTAACTCTTCACAACTTCACTTACCTTCACCTTCTTCCTCCTCTTCACCCTCTTCTTCATCTTCATCTTCCTCCTCCTCCTCTTCTTCTTCATCAGCAATACTCTCTACCGTATGACCATCATCATCATCATCATCCTCCTCCTCCTCCTCCTCCTCCTCAACATCCACATCATCATCATCATCTTCCCCTTCTTCTGGTTGATCTTCCTCCACTTCTCCATCATCAGAATACTGGCTTTCTTGATGAATGGATGTTCGATCAGGAGAAATGGGCTCAAAGTAGTCCTCCCTATGGTCCACATCATCTTCTTTTTCCCCAACCACTAAAAATATATACAATTTCAGAAATAAGAGTATGTCTCCGAAATCTAATGATAAAGAACCTTTGAGATCATCAAGTCCAACCAATTAATCCAGCACAGCCAAGTCCACAACTAAACCATGTCTCTAAGTGCCACATCTATACCTTCAGGGATCATGACAAAACCACCTCCCTGGGCAGCTTGTTCCAATGCTTGACCACCCTTCCAGTGAAGAAATTTTTTCCAATATCCAAGCTAAACCTGCCCTGGCACAACTTGAGGGCATTTCCTCTGCTCCAGTTATTTGGGAGGAGACTGACCCTCACCTGGCTACATTCTCCTTTCAGGTAGTTTAGAGAACGATAAGGTCTCCCCTGAGCCTCCTCTTCTGCAAGCTAAACAACCCCAGCTCCCTCAGCCACTCCTCAATAACAACTGTGCTCCAGAGCCTTCACAAGGCCCCATGGGTGGATCCCACCTGGCCCCACACACCTGGCTGACCATTCCCTCCTAGAGGAGGTTCATTCTGTTCCCCTGTGTCTATCTTCCAGCTCAGGGGTTGGGTAACCAGAGAGCAACTGGTCTTCCTATTAAAGACTGAGGCAAAGACATCATTAGGTGCCTCAGCCTTCTCCGCATCCTTTGTTACTATGTATCGCCCTGCATCCAATAGAGGATGGAGATTCTCCTTACCCTCCCCCCCTTTTTTCGCCAATATATTTATAGAATCATTTTTATTGTCTTTTATGGCAGTAAGTATGTTTTAGAATTTTGCATAACATTTAGTGGAGATACAAAAAAAGGCAACTTAAACCTTCAGGTGATTTGACTTAATAAAACCAATCACTTAGTTCAGTAAGACTATGAAGAAATATGTAAAAGGTTCTTGGCACTTTTAACCAACAGAGTGACCAGAAAACTTGGTAGATGCTGCAGAAGGATGGACAAGGACAAATAGATAGCAGAGTCAACAGAACACTTATATAAAATATGAACAGCATGTTTAAACAGTTTATTGGTCTACAGCCAATAGTCTAAATCTACTAACTTTTAAAATAATACAATTTAACACAGCCAACAGATTTTTTTTTTCTAATCCCTTTCCTAAAACTGACTCTGTCCAGCAGGAGTATCAGCAAACAGGAAACTTGACACCAGGCAGGAACACAAAATCCTGCCTCCTCTAAGCAGTGATGTGCAGCAAACAAAACAGTCTGTTTTTATTCTACCTGACACTGGCATAGGCTCATCCTCATCATCATCGGGAGGAGGAGGGCCCGGAGGTGTCCTTGGTCCCCTTGGTTGTGGTCTTGGAGGACTGCCATTGAACTGGTCTTCTTTCTCTCCATCAACTATATTTATTGTGAAAATAAAAACTTGCATTTAATGGAATCACAGGAATAGAAGCAGAAAATTGTTTTCAGTGCTGGTTTTGACGAGGGAACACCTTTATTGCCCAGCTCTTATTTAATCTTAATTCTGCATCTGCAGTACGTGAGGCAGCTTTCTGAAGTCACTTATTCAACATTACTGATTTCTTTTAATATACTACTGGTTTAAAACTTTTATGGGTACCTGTCTGTTTTGGCTTTGATAGTTGCCATATTGTAACTCAAACAATAATATCTGAGTTGCTTTTAAAAAAAGAGTTTACATTTTACTCAACTGGCTTTTACAGTTTACAACTGGTTTTACTACACAGAGTATTCAAATTTCACAGTCTAATACTACAAGATAGTTCTAATTTTAAATCTAAAACCAAAATTGAAGCTGAAACTTGATCACGTATTCTATTCATGGCCATTCTAAAACCAATGCCAAGCAAACACTCTTCCATAATGTGCTCTATAAAGTCACAACAATAAAGTTAATCATGACCATGAAATTTTCTTGGTATGATTTTAATACCACTTTTTTAATATTTCAGTCATCTACATTTTAATGAGTTCACAGAAATTAAAGTGCATTTTGACCATCAAAAGTAATTAGCAACAGATCAAGTAACCCACTCTCAAAATGCCCTGGAAGATAATATACTTAAAACCATTCCATATAAATCTAAAATAAAATACAAAACCAAGGGACAAAGGCAAAAACAAAAGCCAGTGAAATCTAAAATGTGAAAGAACTGGGGTTCAGATGGGATACTAGGACACTGATTTAATTAAAAAAAGAAGTCTCTAAGTGCTCTCACAAGGCTCACCGTGCTTCGGATTTCTTTTCAAACCAGGCTGTTGCTGGGGAGGTGGTGGCGGAGGAGGGGGTGGAGGGGGCGACTCTCTCTCGTGACTTATTACCCTGTCGACTGAGCCGTATATTGCCAAGGTCAGACAGTTGTACCACCCCCTAAGAACCAACCCATCCGTGTTGACCTGTTGGGGTTTTTGTTAAAAAAAGAAAAAAAAAATAGAAAAAGCACTTAAAAGGCAATTTCAAAAAAGTTACTTTAATATCACTGTATTGACATCTGCATAAAAGCCAGGAAGAAAAACAAACATTAAAATACCTCTTCACCCCACATGTTGAAAACTGAGAAAACTTTAAATACATCAATCATTGCAACAAAAAATGTTTCTCTATAGGCATTAAATTCCTTTCAATATACCTATTGCCTAGATAGATCCCTAATCTACTACAGCCTATTAATGAAAAATCAAACAAAAACAACAACAACAAACAAACAACCAAGAATAATCTAAAGCAAGGAGTATCTAACTACAGGCAGGTTTTAGAATATGGTTTTAAATAACAAATGCCTTACACAGTGCTGATACACCGTATGTGACCATATTTATACCTAAATGGCAGATATGTAGGAAAAGAAGAGGAAGTTCAAACTGCATTACCTTTGCATTGGGTCTAAAAATAATTGAAGTGTTTTCATCATATTCAAGGCTATTAAATAAAATATAAAAATAGTCATTTTTTTCATTAATATAAAGCATGCTTACAAAAATAAAACACAGTAGTACTAAACACATAAGACAATAATAAAACACTGAACGAATACATACTGATAAAACCAAGAGCGCAAAATCACTTGTTTTTACAAGATTATTTTCATTAATATATATAAGTTTAAAAATAACAGAAACTTTTCTTATTTTAAGCATGAAACCCTCTTTCCCATAAGACTGGAGGAAAAGGGTAAGTACACAAACAAGTAAAATCCAAACCAAACACAAAAATCATGGGAGGTGCAGGATTTTCTACTGTGCATTTTCTGCATTTAAAAAATTCTCAGGAAGGAAAAGTAGGTAATGAAGTCATGCACTAATCTTGACAGAACTTACCTCCCCAGCCGATCAAAAACAGGGGCACTTGGCTTGCTGACATTGTTGAAAAACAAGTCCAGTTGAAATGAATGTGGGGATGTCTCTCTAAGAACAGAAGAAACATAAAAATTAGATTAGTCAAGCTCCTTATCAAAGTAGGACTAACATGGGAAAAAACCCCCAAAATTATACTGTTTAAGTAATTCCCCAAAATACTTTTAAGTTCAGCAAACACATAAATGCATTTTACATTTTTATGTAGAAAAGTCTATTGAGATATAAAAGTTTAAGAAAAAAATAACAGGAAGGTGTTCCTTACTCAGATACCCGGTGTCTTTCACTCACCCGTAAGCCCTGTTGTCAGGCAAACTTGTGTGAGCTCTCACTCCTGGAGGAATGACACGCACTTCATTTATGTAAACCACGCACGGGAAACGAACTACGTCTATATTGGTACTTTGCTACAAAACAAAGAATAAACCAAGTCTGAGAAAGGTAAAATGCAAACAACACAAAGTAGCCATAGTCTTTACTAGAGGAATCAAGGTTGCAATCTTAATAATAATAAAATTCAATTCTGTAAGACGATAAACACTGTTAGACAGAAAAATGGAGGTTTATGCTTAATCTTCTTTTCATATATTTAACAGTATTCTTTATAGAAAGCATTACTAGTTCATTTACATACTACACACTGTTTAAAAGATTCTTGCAAACAAAGGTAGTGTAACAGGTTGGTTTTTTTCAGACAGAAGGTACATGTGGTTTAACTTTAAACACTAGCAAATTTAATATTTCAAATGTAATACTAGAAATTATAATGATACTGTAAATCTGTTTCACTAGATTTGTACAAAAATTCTATATGATGTTTATTTCGCCAATTTTGAAACAACACCTGAAAACCTTTTGCAAATAACACTTCTGCCTCAAACACACAAATAGCAAGTATAAAGAATTCTTATGCAATCCAAAAAGATGTTTGAGCAAACTAAGAAGCAATCATAAAGTCACAGTGATCTCCCATGTAGCACCTACCAAATAATTGATGCTGGGAGTCTTCTCTCACTAAATTAACTGTATTAGGTCTTATTCTTTTGATCCATCATCTCTACCATATATGAGCTCCCAAAACAGTACACACACATCAACTATTTGTCCAAGTGTTTACCAACAAAACGATGAACATTTAAAAAGTCAAAACTGCAGTCAAAATTTACAAAACTTTCACCATAATCTAAAAGCAAATGAAACCAGAAGAAAGCAAGAAAATACTAAGATTTTTAGGAAGTTAATAAGCAATGAAATAGGCACAAGCAAAGTTTTAGAAAGCTTTTTAAGACCTGCTTTTGGGCACATATTGCTGCCATCTAATAAGAAAAATCTATGCATACATTTTTTAGCCCACAAATACAACACCTTGGCCTAAAGGCTGACATTAAAGCTGGATGCTGGAACTGAAGGAATCCTGCTAGGACAGGGAGCAGAGATCCATTAATAGGAACCAGGCAAGTGCAGCCTGCAAGGAGTGAGGGTGGTGGGTGCCCATGGCTTTGCCTCTAAAACAGGTCTGTGCGTCATGTGCGAGAATCAGATTTCTGGAGGAAGGGCTGCTGCTGGGGAGGCTTTTGTCCCCAGGAGCACTGCTCGAAATAAAAGACAAATTCCTCCTTAAATGATAAGGGATTATGTCCTGACAGTCGTGCATCAACATCATCAAGACGGCAAGTGAATCCAATCCACTTTCTCTACAAAACACAGAAAAAACCCCCAACCTACATCAGAACTGCTCAACACTAGTAAACTGGATAGCTAAGCCAAATAATTAATTTTATTCAAAACCAAAGCAGTAGTTTTCAAGAACTACAAGTTCCAAGGCAAGACTCATGATTTTCTTAGCTGAAGAATTAGCATAACATAAAGAAAGCTTTTAAGGAACATGTAAAATACATTTTGTATTTTTCTTTAATAAAAATTCAGTATGATTCAGGTTTAGAAAATGTCACTGGCAAGAATGAAAGTGCCAGAAAACCTCGTAGACGATTAAAAACATTCAACAAGCGAACACACTGTCCTGGAGGGGAACAGGAGAGGCTGTTTCCTACCCAGGGCAACAGCAGTGGCCAGTATTTTCTGCCTAACACTGTCTGAAACAGCAGAATTAAGAATACATTTGGATCTAGCTGATGCTGACAGCTAGAAAAGACCCCTAAATAACTTTTTAATTGCTTTTGATTGCAGCATCAGCTCAAAATACTCAATTTTCTTCCCCTAACGCCTGTCCATGAACACAGTCAAGATATTCTGTGACTCTGTAACATCTTTGTCATGTTACACTACACAACCATTTTCCCCTAATGGTGCCTTTCTTCCTCGCTGAACAGCACAACAGACTGAGTCCTGGCCAAACCTGCTGCAAGACCAAAGGTTTCAAGGATGCTCAGGATACCAGTGACCTCGATGTGGAGTATTTGCACCATCTCCTGCTGCCAAAAAAACCTTGAAACACTCATTTGTGCACGACGCATGCAGGCTGCGTAAGTGCAAGGGCATATCTCACAAACACCTCATCATCAACTATACAAGAGCATCAGGAACCTCACAAGCGGCCGGGTATAGCCCTCTACCTGGCCATTGGCTTATCGCCTTCTCCAAGCACGTTTATCCTCTTTGTTCCACATTCATCTGTATCCTCCGTCACTTTTAAATCTTCGCTCCCTTCCCATCACCCTCCACCCCGGCCGGCGGTACCTCGGGCTGCCCGGACAGCGGCTCGAACAAGGCTTCGGGCCGAGCTGGGCCGGGCCAGGCAGGGCGGCGGCGGCCCCTCAGAGCCCCCTGCCCTGAGGCTGCTCCTGCCCGGCC